>JAMFTG010000679.1:100000-105302 GCA_023974075.1 Chaenocephalus aceratus | reverse complement strand
GCTTTTACTAACTGCAAGATCTGAGTACTTCTACTTTTACTCAAGTACAAGATCTGAGTACTTCTACTTTTACTCAAGTGCAAGATCTGAGTACTTCTACTTTTACTAACTACAAGATCTGAGTACTTCTACTTTTACTCAAGTACAAGATCTGAGTACTTCTACTTTTACTCAAGTACAAGATCTGAGTACTTCTACTTTTACTCAAGTAGCCTACAAGATCTGAGTACTTCTACTTTTACTCAAGTACAAGATCCGAGTACTTCTACTTTTGATCCTCTGGCAGAGTGTGTGTCAGTACAGTATTGAGCCTCTCCCAGTGCGCGTGTGTGTGTGTGTGCGTGTGTGCGCGCGCGCGCGTGTGTGAGTGTGTGTGTGTGTGTGTGTGTGTGTGTGGTGTGTGTGTGTGTGTGTGTGTGTGTGTGTGTGTGTGTGTGTGTGTGTGTGTGTGTGTGTGTGTGTGTGTGGGCGGCTCTGCTTGCGGTGTGTCAGTGAAATGTGACTCCCCTCTTCTCCCTCAGTATTTCGGGATGCTTTACTCGTTAGCGGGCGAGCAGATGTTCCTGGAAGAGAAGAGGAAGAAGAGAGGAGGTTTCTGCAGAAGAAGAAGGACTCTGAGAAGGTAAACAGAGGTAAACTCCTCTCACACAGCTGATAGCGGGAGTTAGATAAAGGGCTGAAGACAGTTTTACAGGCTTTTATTTACGCTGACATTACGTTTTCTTGAGTTTCTGCGGGTTTTCTCTGGTTTTCTCAAACCGGATGTTCCCATTTTTAATGACAGACTAACAATAACATTAGCCACGTGGTAACCTCCTCCGGCACAACTGAGAAGCAGTAGGTGATTTAAGTTAAGCTAGTTAGCATTACTGCCTTTTAAATAAACAACAAATACTGTTAATGTCACTTATTATCATACCACTCAGAGTGTACAGCCCTTCTGCTGGAGATACAGTATAACCAGTATAACCATGGCAACAGCACTACTTAGTTACTGGTCAGCTAATGATGAAACCGATGCTAGAAAGCTAAAAACAAACTATCACTTATTATTATAAGCAAGCTAACACACTACAACTAAATATGTTATCAGCTAGCTAACAACTAACTAGCTAGTTAACCAATTTATTAACATACTGATGTAATTCTATGTATCTTTTAGCACTGTCATCTTGAGACAAACGTGTTTTGTGATATTAGGCTTTATGAATAAACCTTGATAGGATGTGATTAATGTTGAGGACAAATACATGCTAACTAACAAGCTAATAAGTAGGCTAATCTACCAGCCAGCTAATTATTTAACAAGGTATTGAAATGAGCTTTAATCCCAAATACTAACAAGCTTTTTCACAAGATAACTAGCTATCCAGATAAGCTAATGTTACTAGCTTATCAATGAGCTAATGTTACTAGCCTATCAACTTAATAACAAGCTAACTAACTAACTAGTTCATGTTATCTACAAGCTGATCTAACTAGCTTGCCAGGAGCAAATGAACAAGTTGTTGTACAAGATAGCGAGCTAACACAATGCTGAAAAGGCTATATTTGTGTTCAACATGTAAGAAGTAGAAAGTACAGGTATTTGAGTTCAACGTGTAAGAAGTAGAAAGTACAGGTATTTGAGTTCAACATGTGAGAAGTAGAAAGTACAGGTATTTGTGTTCAACATGTAAGAAGTAGAAAGTACAGGTATTTGAGTTCAACATGTGAGAAGTAGAAAGTACAGGTATTTGTGTTCAACATGTGAGAAGTAGAAAGTACAGGTATTTGTGTTCAACATGTAAGAAGTAGAAAGTACAGGTATTTGTGTTCAACATGTAAGAAGTAGAAAGTACAGGTATTTGTGTTCAACATGTGAGAAGTAGAAAGTACAGGTATTAGTGTTCAACATGTAAGAAGTAGAAAGTACAGGTATTTGAGTTCAACATGTAAGAAGTAGAAAGTACAGGTATTTGTGTTCAACATGTAAGAAGTAGAAAGTACAGGTATTTGAGTTCAACATGTGAGAAGTAGAAAGTACAGGTATTTGAGTTCAACATGAGAGAAGTAGAAAGTACAGGTATTTGAGTTCAACATGAGAGAAGTAGAAAGTACAGGTATTTGAGTTCAACATGAGAGAAGTAGAAAGTACAGGTATTTGAGTTCAACATGTGAGAAGTAGAAAGTACAGGTATTTGAGTTCAACATGTAAGAAGTAGAAAGTACAGGTATTTGGGTTCAACATGTAAGAAGTAGAAAGTACAGGTATTTGAGTTCAACATGTGAGAAGTAGAAAGTACAGGTATTTGAGTTCAACATGTAAGAAGTAGAAAGTACAGGTATTTGAGTTCAACATGTAAGAAGTAGAAAGTACAGGTATTTGAGTTCTACATGTGAGAAGTAGAAAGTACAGGTATTTGAGTTCAACATGTAAGAAGTAGAAAGTACAGGTATTTGAGTTCAACATGTGAGAAGTAGAAAGTACAGGTATTTGAGTTCAACATGTGAGAAGTAGAAAGTACAGGTATTTGAGTTCTACATGTGAGAAGTAGAAAGTACAGGTATTTGAGTTCAACATGAGAGAAGTAGAAAGTACAGGTATTTGAGTTCAACATGTAAGAAGTAGAAAGTACAGGTATTAGTGTTCAACATGTAAGAAGTAGAAAGTACAGGTATTTGAGTTCAACATGTGAGAAGTAGAAAGTACAGGTATTTGGGTTCAACATGTAAGAAGTAGAAAGTACAGGTATTTGGGTTCAACATGTAAGAAGTAGAAAGTACAGGTATTTGAGTTCAACATGTGAGAAGTAGAAAGTACAGGTATTTGAGTTCAACATGAGAGAAGTAGAAAGTACAGGTATTTGAGTTCAACATGTAAGAAGTAGAAAGTACAGGTATTAGTGTTCAACATGTAAGAAGTAGAAAGTACAGGTATTTGAGTTCAACATGTGAGAAGTAGAAAGTACAGGTATTTGGGTTCAACATGTAAGAAGTAGAAAGTACAGGTATTTGGGTTCAACATGTAAGAAGTAGAAAGTACAGGTATTTGAGTTCTACATGTAAGAAGTAGAAAGTACAGGTATTTGAGTTCAATATGTGAGAAGTAGAAAGTACAGATATTTGAGTTCAACATGTAAGAAGTAGAAAGTACAGGTATTTGAGTTCAACATGTAAGAAGTAGAAAGTACAGGTATTTGTGTTCAACATGTAAGAAGTAGAAAGTACAGGTATTTGTGTTCAACATGTAAGAAGTAGAAAGTACAGGTATTTGTGTTCAACATGTAAGAAGTAGAAAGTACAGGTATTTGAGTTCAACATGTAAGAAGTAGAAAGTACAGGTATTTGAGTTCAACATGTAAGAAGTAGAAAGTACAGGTATTTGTGTTCAACATGTAAGAAGTAGAAAGTACAGGTATTTGAGTTCAACATGTGAGAAGTAGAAAGTACAGGTATTTGAGTTCAACATGTGAGAAGTAGAAAGTACAGGTATTTGAGTTCAACATGTGAGAAGTAGAAAGTACAGGTATTTGAGTTCAACATGAGAGAAGTAGAAAGTACAGGTATTTGAGTTCAACATGTGAGAAGTAGAAAGTACAGGTATTTGAGTTCAACATGTGAGAAGTAGAAAGTACAGGTATTTGAGTTCAACATGTGAGAAGTAGAAAGTACAGGTATTTGAGTTCAACATGAGAGAAGTAGAAAGTACAGGTATTTGAGTTCAACATGTGAGAAGTAGAAAGTACAGGTATTTGAGTTCAACATGTGAGAAGTAGAAAGTACAGGTATTTGAGTTCAACATGAGAGAAGTAGAAAGTACAGGTATTTGAGTTCAACATGTGAGAAGTAGAAAGTACAGGTATTTGAGTTCAACATGTGAGAAGTAGAAAGTACAGGTATTTGAGTTCAACATGTGAGAAGTAGAAAGTACAGGTATTTGAGTTCAACATGAGAGAAGTAGAAAGTACAGGTATTTGAGTTCAACATGAGAGAAGTAGAAAGTACAGGTATTTGAGTTCAACATGAGAGAAGTAGAAAGTACAGGTATTTGAGTTCAACATGTAAGAAGTAGAAAGTAAAAAGTAATCAGAAAAATAAGTAGTGGAGTAAAGTACTGATACCAGAAACATGTACTTAAGTACAGTAACAAAGTATTTGTACTCCACTACCCCCCCCCCCCTCTCTGATCCAGGTATGGCTGAAGATGTCTCTGGACTCTGATAACTCCTGTGTTCTGTTGTCATCGCGAGGCTCCAGGACTTCCTGCGTCTTCCAGAACGAAGACGAGAAAGATGACGTCCCAGGCGTGGGAGAGGAGAGGTATCAGTCACCTTTCCACGTGTCTGATGTGAACATTCATAAACACGCCTCGGCCCTCGAAGCCTGCAGCCGCTGCTATCAGAAACATGCATGGCTGCTTCACTTCCCCCTGTGGGTGCTAACCCCTCTGTGAACACACAGTTACACACGACGTGTTGCACATTGACATTGCATTGTATCTCGTTGCACTGTCATCGCTACGACCTCTGCTACGACCTCTGCTACGACCTCTGCTTCGACCTCTGCTTCGACCTCTGCTTCGACCTCTGCTACGACCTCTGCTTCGACCTCTGCTTCGACCTCTGCTTCGACCTCCGCTTCGACCTCCGCTACGACCTCTGCTTCGACCTCTGCTACGACCTCTGCTACGACCTCCGCTACGACCTCTGCTACGACCTCTGCTTCGACCTCTGCTACGACCTCTGCTTCGACCTCTGCTACGACCTCTGCTACGACCTCTGCTTCGACCTCTGCTACGACCTCTGCTTCGACCTCTGCTACGACCTCTGCTACGACCTCCGCTTCGACCTCTGCTACGACCTCTGCTTCGACCTCTGCTACGACCTCTGCTACGACCTCTGCTACGACCTCTGCTTCGACCTCTGCTTCGACCTCTGCTTCGACCTCTGCTACGACCTCTGCTTCGACCTCTGCTACGACCTCTGCTTCGACCTCTGCTACGACCTCTGCTTCGACCTCTGCTTCGACCTCTGCTACGACCTCTGCTTCGACCTCTGCTTCGACCTCTGCTTCGACCACTCCTATTTATCTATTTGTGTCTATTCTTTACTGCCAAAGAAATGTCGTTGTACTTTGTATGAGAAAGTCCTCTGAAGGTGTTATGACCTCTGACCCCGGGGAACTCCCTCAGGTGCTATGACCTCTGACCCCGGGGAACTCCCTCAGGTGCTATGACCTCTGACCCCGGGGAACTCCCTCAGGTGCACAGCCTCCCACTAAGAGTCAGAGAACAACATCAGTTTGAAAAGAGATTTTCGTA
>JAMFTG010000679.1:57500-85000 GCA_023974075.1 Chaenocephalus aceratus | reverse complement strand
TGAAATAGAATATATCGTGCAGGAAGGAAGAGAAGGCAGCCGAAACAACGCACGACTTTTATTGTGAAAAGTGATGTTATTAAAGGTGTTATCAGTGGCGTTGCCCATCACAGCAGACTCTTATTGTGAAGGCTTTAAAGGAAGTGAAATGAAGAGATTCTTGTCGGTGTTTTTTATTATGCTTGGAGTTTTTAGTCAGTGCTGTGTGTTTCTGCTGGCCGTTAGAGACCCGCTGAGAACTGTTTCTGCCCAGACTCTCCTGCTGTTCATCTGACAGATCATCTCATCTCAGGGTCAGCGGGGGGGGGGCGGAAGCATCGCCTCGAAGAAGCTCCCAGACTGCAGCACAGGGCCGCAGGAACATAAAGCATTTCAGAGACATCTGCACTGATTAGTCTCCTGCAAACATTTTAATTTCCTGAGCTGTGGGAGAATCTGAGTACGAGCCCATAAGACTGCTAAAACACCTGAGGCCTCCATTAGCATTCATCTGTTGTTCATGTGGGGAAATCCTGAGTGTCCTCCTCCAACATGAGAGCAGCATGCTACAAAGGTATCAACTAGCTGTGAACAGGGTGTGAGATGACCTGGAAGAGCATCAGGATGAACATGATGACTCAGCCTCTATGGAGAGAGACATCAAGCATGCTCATTTCTGCCATCTATAGGTTAGCCTGTCCCTCTGTTTGGGCTGGACTACGGTGATACCATCTATAGGTTAGCCTGTCCCTCTGTTTGGGCTGGAATACGGTGATACCATCTATAGGTTAGCCTGTCCCTCTGTTTGGGCTGGACTACGGTGATACCATCTATAGGTTAGCCTGTCCCTCTGTTTGGGCTGGACTACGGTGATACCATCTATATGTTAGCCTGTCCCTCTCTTTGGGCTGGACTACGGTGATACCATCTATAGGTTAGCCTGTCCCTCTGTTTGGGCTGGAATACGGTGATACCATCTATAGGTTAGCCTGTCCCTCTGTTTGGGCTGGACTACGGTGATACCATCTATAGGTTAGCCTGTCCCTCTGTTTGGGCTGGACTACGGTGATACCATCTATATGTTAGCCTGTCCCTCTCTTGGGCTGGACTACGGTGATACCATCTATAGGTTAGCCTGGCCCTCTCTTTGGGCTGGACTACAGTGATCCATCTATAGATTAGCCTGTCCCTCTGTTTGGGCTGGACTACGGTGATACCATCTATAGGTTAGCCTGGCCCTCTCTTTGGGCTGGACTACAGTGATCCATCTATAGATTAGCCTGTCCCTCTGTTTGGGCTGGACTACGGTGATACCATCTATAGGTTAGCCTGTCCCTCTGTTTGGGCTGGACTACGGTGATACCATCTATAGGTTAGCCTGTCCCTCTCTTTGGGCTGGACTACGGTGATACCATCTATAGGTTGGCCTGGCCCTCTCTTTGGGCTGGACTACAGTGATCCATCTATAGATTAGCCTGTCCCTCTGTTTGGGCTGGACTACGGTGATACCATCTATAGGTTAGCCTGTCCCTCTGTTTGGGCTGGACTACGGTGATACCATCTATAGGTTAGCCTGTCCCTCTCTTTGGGCTGGACTACGGTGATACCATCTATAGGTTAGCCTGGCCCTCTCTTTGGGCTGGACTACAGTGATCCATCTATAGATTAGCCTGTCCCTCTGTTTGGGCTGGACTACGGTGATACCATCTATAGGTTAGCCTGTCCCTCTGTTTGGGCTGGACTACGGTGATACCATCTATAGGTTAGCCTGTCCCTCTGTTTGGGCTGGACTACGGTGATACCATCTATAGGTTAGCCTGTCCCTCTGTTTGGGCTGGACTACGGTGATACCATCTATAGGTTAGCCTGTCCCTCTGTTTGGGCTGGACTACGGTGATACCATCTATAGATTAGCCTGTCCCTCTGTTTGGGCTGGACTACGGTGATACCATCTATAGGTTAGCCTGTCCCTCTGTTTGGGCTGGACTACGTGATACCATCTATAGGTTAGCCTGTCCCTCTGTTTGGGCTGGACTACGGTGATACCATCTATAGGTTAGCCTGTCCCTCTGTTTGGGCTGGACTACGGTGATCCATCTATAGGTTAGCCTGTCCCTCTAATTGGGCTGGACTACGGTGATACCATCTATAGGTTAGCCTGTCCTTCTCTTTGGGCTGGACTACGGTGATACCATCTATAGGTTAGCCTGTCCCTCTGTTTGGGCTGGACTACGGTGATACCATCTATAGATTAGCCTGTCCCTCTGTTGGGCTGGACTACGGTGATACCATCTATAGGTTAGCCTGTCCCTCTGTTTGGGCTGGACTACGGTGATACCATCTATAGGTTAGCCTGTCCCTCTGTTTGGGCTGGACTACGGTGATCCATCTATAGGTTAGCCTGTCCCTCTGTTTGGGCTGGACTACGGTGATGCCATCTATAGGTTAGCCTGTCCCTCTGTTTGGGCTGGACTACGGTGATACCATCTATAGGTTAGCCTGTCCCTCTGATTGGGCTGGACTACGGTGATACCATCTATAGGTTAGCCTGTCCCTCTGTTTGGGCTGGACTACGGTGATACCATCTATAGGTTAGCCTGTCCCTCTGTTTGGGCTGGACTACGGTGATACCATCTATAGGTTAGCCTGTCCCTCTGTTTGGGCTGGACTACGGTGATACCATCTATAGGTTAGCCTGTCCCTCTGTTTGGGCTGGACTACGGTGATACCATCTATAGGTTAGCCTGTCCCTCTCTTTGGGCTGGACTACGGTGATACCATCTATAGGTTAGCCTGGCCCTCTCTTTGGGCTGGACTACAGTGATCCATCTATAGGTTAGCCTGTCCCTCTGTTTGGGCTGGACTACGGTGATACCATCTATAGGTTAGCCTGTCCCTCTGTTTTGGGCTGGACTACGGTGATGCCATCTATAGGTTAGCCTGTCCCTCTGTTTGGGCTGGACTACGGTGATACCATCTATAGATTAGCCTGTCCCTCTGTTTGGGCTGGACTACGGTGATACCATCTATAGGTTAGCCTGTCCCTCTGTTTGGGCTGGACTACAGTCATACCATCTATAGGTTAGCCTGTCCCTCTGTTTGGGCTGGACTACGGTGATACCATCTATAGATTAGCCTGTCCCTCTGTTTGGGCTGGACTACGGTGATACCATCTATAGATTAGCCTGTCCCTCTGTTTGGGCTGGACTACGGTGATACCATCTATAGGTTAGCCTGTCCCTCTGTTTGGGCTGGACTACGGTGATACCATCTATAGGTTAGCCTGTCCCTCTGTTTGGGCTGGACTACGGTGTTACCATCTATAGATTAGCCTGTCCCTCTGTTTGGGCTGGACTACGGTGATACCATCTATAGATTAGCCTGTCCCTCTGTTTGGGCTGGACTACGGTGATACCATCTATAGGTTAGCCTGTCCCTCTGTTTGGGCTGGACTACGGTGATACCATCTATAGATTAGCCTGTCCCTCTGTTTGGGCTGGACCACGGTGATACCATCTATAGGTTAGCCTGTCCCTCTGTTTGGGCTGGACTACGGTGATACCATCTATAGGTTAGCCTGTCCCTCTGTTTGGGCTGGACTACGGTGTTACCATCTATAGATTAGCCTGTCCCTCTGTTTGGGCTGGACTACGGTGATACCATCTATAGATTAGCCTGTCCCTCTGTTTGGGCTGGACTACGGTGATACCATCTATAGATTAGCCTGTCCCTCTGTTTGGGCTGGACTACGGTGATACCATCTATAGGTTAGCCTGTCCCTCTGTTTGGGCTGGACTACGGTGTTACCATCTATAGATTAGCCTGTCCCTCTGTTTGGGCTGGACTACGGTGATACCATCTATAGATTAGCCTGTCCCTCTGTTTGGGCTGGACTACGGTGATACCATCTATAGATTAGCCTGTCCCTCTGTTTGGGCTGGACTACGGTGATACCATCTATAGGTTAGCCTGTCCCTCTCTTTGGGCTGGACTACGGTGATACCATCTATAGGTTAGCCTGGCCCTCTCTTTGGGCTGGACTACAGTGATCCATCTATAGATTAGCCTGTCCCTCTGTTTGGGCTGGACTACGGTGATACCATCTATAGGTTAGCCTGTCCCTCTGTTTGGGCTGGACTACGGTGATACCATCTATAGGTTAGCCTGTCCCTCTCTTTGGGCTGGACTACGGTGATACCATCTATAGGTTAGCCTGGCCCTCTCTTTGGGCTGGACTACAGTGATCCATCTATAGATTAGCCTGTCCCTCTGTTTGGGCTGGACTACGGTGATACCATCTATAGGTTAGCCTGTCCCTCTGTTTGGGCTGGACTACGGTGATACCATCTATAGGTTAGCCTGTCCCTCTGTTTGGGCTGGACTACGGTGATACCATCTATAGATTAGCCTGTCCCTCTGTTTGGGCTGGACTACGGTGATACCATCTATAGATTAGCCTGTCCCTCTGTTTGGGCTGGACTACGGTGATACCATCTATAGGTTAGCCTGTCCCTCTGTTTGGGCTGGACTACGGTGATACCATCTATAGGTTAGCCTGTCCCTCTGTTTGGGCTGGACTACGGTGATACCATCTATAGGTTAGCCTGTCCCTCTGTTTGGGCTGGACTACGGTGATACCATCTATAGGTTAGCCTGTCCCTCTGTTTGGGCTGGACTACGGTGATACCATCTATAGGTTAGCCTGTCCCTCTGTTTGGGCTGGACTACGGTGATACCATCTATAGGTTAGCCTGTCCCTCTGTTTGGGCTGGACTACGGTGATACCATCTATAGATTAGCCTGTCCCTCTGTTTGGGCTGGACTACGGTGATACCATCTATAGGTTAGCCTGTCCCTCTGTTTGGGCTGGACTACGGTGATACCATCTATAGGTTAGCCTGTCCCTCTGTTTGGGCTGGACTACGGTGATACCATCTATAGGTTAGCCTGTCCCTCTGTTTGGGCTGGACTACGGTGATCCATCTATAGGTTAGCCTGTCCCTCTAATTGGGCTGGACTACGGTGATACCATCTATAGGTTAGCCTGTCCTTCTCTTTGGGCTGGACTACGGTGATACCATCTATAGGTTAGCCTGTCCCTCTGTTTGGGCTGGACTACGGTGATACCATCTATAGATTAGCCTGTCCCTCTGTTTGGGCTGGACTACGGTGATACCATCTATAGGTTAGCCTGTCCCTCTGTTTGGGCTGGACTACGGTGATACCATCTATAGGTTAGCCTGTCCCTCTGTTTGGGCTGGACTACGGTGATCCATCTATAGGTTAGCCTGTCCCTCTGTTTGGGCTGGACTACGGTGATGCCATCTATAGGTTAGCCTGTCCCTCTGTTTGGGCTGGACTACGGTGATACCATCTATAGGTTAGCCTGTCCCTCTGATTGGGCTGGACTACGGTGATACCATCTATAGGTTAGCCTGTCCCTCTGTTTGGGCTGGACTACGGTGATACCATCTATAGGTTAGCCTGTCCCTCTGTTTGGGCTGGACTACGGTGATACCATCTATAGGTTAGCCTGTCCCTCTGTTTGGGCTGGACTACGGTGATACCATCTATAGGTTAGCCTGTCCCTCTGTTTGGGCTGGACTACGGTGATACCATCTATAGGTTAGCCTGTCCCTCTCTTTGGGCTGGACTACGGTGATACCATCTATAGGTTAGCCTGGCCCTCTCTTTGGGCTGGACTACAGTGATCCATCTATAGGTTAGCCTGTCCCTCTGTTTGGGCTGGACTACGGTGATACCATCTATAGGTTAGCCTGTCCCTCTGTTTTGGGCTGGACTACGGTGATGCCATCTATAGGTTAGCCTGTCCCTCTGTTTGGGCTGGACTACGGTGATACCATCTATAGATTAGCCTGTCCCTCTGTTTGGGCTGGACTACGGTGATACCATCTATAGGTTAGCCTGTCCCTCTGTTTGGGCTGGACTACAGTCATACCATCTATAGGTTAGCCTGTCCCTCTGTTTGGGCTGGACTACGGTGATACCATCTATAGATTAGCCTGTCCCTCTGTTTGGGCTGGACTACGGTGATACCATCTATAGATTAGCCTGTCCCTCTGTTTGGGCTGGACTACGGTGATACCATCTATAGGTTAGCCTGTCCCTCTGTTTGGGCTGGACTACGGTGATACCATCTATAGGTTAGCCTGTCCCTCTGTTTGGGCTGGACTACGGTGTTACCATCTATAGATTAGCCTGTCCCTCTGTTTGGGCTGGACTACGGTGATACCATCTATAGATTAGCCTGTCCCTCTGTTTGGGCTGGACTACGGTGATACCATCTATAGGTTAGCCTGTCCCTCTGTTTGGGCTGGACTACGGTGATACCATCTATAGATTAGCCTGTCCCTCTGTTTGGGCTGGACCACGGTGATACCATCTATAGGTTAGCCTGTCCCTCTGTTTGGGCTGGACTACGGTGATACCATCTATAGGTTAGCCTGTCCCTCTGTTTGGGCTGGACTACGGTGTTACCATCTATAGATTAGCCTGTCCCTCTGTTTGGGCTGGACTACGGTGATACCATCTATAGATTAGCCTGTCCCTCTGTTTGGGCTGGACTACGGTGATACCATCTATAGATTAGCCTGTCCCTCTGTTTGGGCTGGACTACGGTGATACCATCTATAGGTTAGCCTGTCCCTCTGTTTGGGCTGGACTACGGTGTTACCATCTATAGATTAGCCTGTCCCTCTGTTTGGGCTGGACTACGGTGATACCATCTATAGATTAGCCTGTCCCTCTGTTTGGGCTGGACTACGGTGATACCATCTATAGATTAGCCTGTCCCTCTGTTTGGGCTGGACTACGGTGATACCATCTATAGGTTAGCCTGTCCCCCCCCCCCCCCCCCCCCCCCATTTAAAAACAGTTCTTGTGGGGAAAAATCAGCATATCTGCCTCTCAGGCATACCGGGAAGAAAGGTTTGAACATTTTGAAGTAAAATGCTTCAATCTGGTGCACTTTAGGCAGAGTTACGAGAGACTAGATCTAGGGGGTACAACTCCAAACACCCATATGAAGAAGATCGGTTTACATTTGAATAATTAAATCAGTATGTGAGCATAACCAATAACCCATAGCCAATAACAAATACATGGAACGTGTTTTATGTGTGTTGTTCATTCATATCTTATTTTACTATTTTATTTATGCATATGTTTGTATCTCTCCAGTTTAAACGATATGTCTGGTTTACTGTCCTATAGTTTACATTGCAATGATTTCAAACCTGTTTTATCCCAATCATTATAAAGGAGTGCCTTGGAAATATGTGTTTACATACATTGTGATCAAAACGTTTGAGACCCACTGAGATAACTTAGACTGAAGTGAACTATCTAGAGCAGGGGTCTCCAACACGTCGCTTTTCAGTAGCTTGCCGCTCGATTATCGATTATAACGTAGTAACGTTGCTTCTTGATCTTTCGGCCGCGGCCGGACAATAACATTTTTTTATTTTAGAATAAAGAAGGAACAGATGTGACAGCGGCACAGCGACACCACACACGGAGCAGTCTGCTTTCTCCAGCACCAGTCCAGAACCAACAGCAGAATGACCCGCTCTGAATCAGGCCGCCTCGCTGCGGCTCAGAGACACAGGGAGGGATTTGTGTTTTTGAAAAACACTCGTTATCGTCATGTCAGGTTTTTGGTGGATTCAATCAAGTCTTGGATGCAGAGTGTGAATGTCCTCTTGCTATTTTCAGTTGATAAATAGTGTACTTGAGTAAAGTTTGTGAAGGCAGGAGGAAAGCTTCCGCGATCACCGTCTCCTCTCCGTTCCTCCAAGCCCCGCCCCCTCCTGAAAATAATGAGTGACGGGCTGATTATTATTATAATCATCTATCGGGTATATTATACCCGATAGATTATACGGAGGAAAAGAGAGAGGGTTTATTTCCTGACGCTGCGTATATTAGTATATTATACCCGATAGAAACTTTGTTATTCACTTAATCACTGATTGAGATGATGAAGCTTACTTAGTCTCATGCATTCATGGGATGTATGTAACAGTGAGACAGAGAATGTGAGTGCACCCACATGCACTATTTTTGTTTTTATAATGCTGTTGTAAATCCTCCTGCTGTCTGCTGTGTCAGACTCAGGTCATGTGTGTGATGCCTCATTCAGGACATTCAGTGTCCTTCCTCTAACAGCAGGCCGTGGCTAGAAGCTGCAGCTCGACTGCAGGAGCATTAGTTTATTGTTTTTGAGAATGGAACAATGTCACACACAGATATCCGGAGGCTAGACCTACAGTTGATTTATTATTGTTTATAATTTAATGTCAAGACGAAGAAGAAGAAAAGATGGCTGCACTGCTCAGGGTCTGTGGACATGGAGGTTATAAATCTCAAAATCATGTTCAGCTGAAGTCTCAGCAAAACTCACAGCATGTCTGGAGCCCTGTATATATACGCCCAGAACGCTCTAAGAACATTCACCAAGCAGCTCTGAACACGTCTGCTTTGTGTGGCTCTGCTCTGCAGACCTTTGTGACGCAGCTTTTTCTGACATGATTGAAATCTAAATACAGAACAAGACCGACTGATGGACATTAAATGACTCTTAGAGTGAACCTAAGTGGGTACACTCCAGAATAGACCTCTATGGTGGACTCCATGCAGCGCCGTTCATCTCACTGACTGTACAAAAGAGTGAATGCACTTATTTGACCATAAGTGCCATACGATGCTTGTCAGGTGGTGATTAAGGACATGTGTGTGAATGTTCAGTGCTCACTATGTGGGCCATAATAATATGTGAGACATTTTAGTTTTCTTGGACCTTGATGTGAAGTTAAGATTTGTGATAAGCTTTAGGTATTGCAATTTCACACATGTACAAAAGTATAGCTTAATTCAACTGATGAGCGCTATGTGAATAAATGTAAGCGATGTGATGCAAGTAGCTCTCAGATGAAGAAAGGTTGGAGACCCCTGATCTAAACACTCAGAGTCCTTTCCCTCACTGAGCTGAAGTCATCAGCCTCAGTCTGACTGGAGAGGACTCTCCTCCACATCATTGTAGAAACATCTTCTTCTTCTGTTAGAGCAGCTAGCACCAGATGCTAATAACAACAGCGCCCTCCCTCTCTCCCTCGCTCGCTCCCACGCTCACTCACTTTGGCTGTGAGCTGCGGTTGCCAGATAAGCCAACATCCCCCATTTTCATCACTTGCAGCGCCCATCGCACAGGGCGAATGAAACGTGTAACCGGATGAAAAGGGTGTTACATTTACTTAATTATGAATGTTGTTACATCAAGGCCGAACATTAGGATGAGCACCAACGGTCAAAACATTTGTTTTCCCTCCCAGAGCTGTCAACGCGGCGCCTCCACAGATCTGGCGCCCTAGGCGAACATCTGTAACGCCAGTGCGACGAGCCGGCCCTGGTCTCAGGTTACGCTGTAGGAAGTGTAGATACAACGCTACATTTCCCGCCCCGCCGCAGTCATGCAGTAGGCTACGGAGAGCGAGAAACATTTCCTCAGGAATCGAAAAGCGGAACCGAAATTCACATTTCTAAATGATGCCGTTGGAATCGAAATGTTGGATACCCAACCCTACCGGGGACACAGCGGGGACACACCGGGGACACATCTTGATGTAGAGAAGACATCAGAAAGTGCACGTTGCATAATAGGTCCCCTTTAAAGTCTTGGTCTTGACTTGGTCTCGACCTCTTAAAGTCTTGACTTGGTCTCGACCTCTTAAAGTCTTGACTTGGTTCTCGACCTCCTAAATTCTTGGTCTTGACTTGATCTCGACCTCTTAAAGTCTTGGTCTTGACTTGATCTCGACCTCTTAAAGTCTTGGTCTTGACTTGATCTCGACCTCTTAAAGTCTTGACTTGGTTCTCGACCTCCTAAATTCTTGGTCTTGACTTGATCTCGACCTCTTAAGGTCTTGACTTGGTCTCGACCTCTTAAAGTCTTGGTCTTGACTTGGTCTCGACCTCTTAAAGTCTTGACTTGATCTCGACCTCTTAAAGTCTTGATCTTGACTTGATCTCGACCTCTTAAAGTATTGGTCTTGACTTGATCTCGACCTCTTAAAGTCTTGGTCTTGACTTGATCTCGACCTCTTAAAGTCTTGGTCTTGACTTGATCTCGACCTCTTAAAGTCTTGGTCTTGACTAGGTCTCGACCTCTTAAAGTCTTGGTTTTGACTTGATCTCGACCTCTTAAAGTCTTGGTCTTGACTTGGTCTCGATCTCTTAAATTCTTGGTCTTGACTTGGTCTCGACCTCTTAAAGTCTTCGTCTTGACTTGGTCTCGACCTCTTAAAGTCTTGGTCTTGACTTGATCTCGACCTCTTAAAGTCTTGGTCTTGACTTGATCTCGACCTCTTAAGGTCTTGACTTGGTCTCGACCTCTTAAAGTCTTGGTCTTGACTTGGTCTCGACCTCTTAAAGTCTTGACTTGATCTCGACCTCTTAAAGTCTTGGTCTTGACTTGATCTCGACCTCTTAAAGTTTTGGTCTTGACTTGATCTCAACCTCTTAAAGTATTGGTCTTGACTTGGTCTCGACCTCTTAAAGTCTTGGTCTTGACTTGGTCTCGACCTCTTAAAGTCTTGACTTGATCTCGACCTCTTAAAGTCTTGGTCTTGACTTGATCTCGACCTCTTAAAGTTTTGGTCTTGACTTGATCTCAACCTCTTAAAGTATTGGTTTTGACTTGATCTCAACCTCTTAAAGTATTGGTCTTGACTTGGTCTCGACCTCTTAAAGTCTTGACTTGATCTCGACCTCTTAAAGTCTTGGTCTTGACTTGGTCTCGACCTCTTAAAGTCTTGGTCTTGACTTCATCAATCAATCAATCAATGTTTATTTATATAGCCCAATATCACAAATGTTACATTTGTCTCAGTGGTCTTCACAGTGTGTACAGAATATCAGTATGACAATACGACACCCTCTGTCCTTAGACCCTCACATCGTACAAGGAAAAACTTCCAAAGAAAACCCAGTTTAAAGGGAAAAAATGGGAGAAACCTCAGGGAGAGCAGCAGAGGAGGGATCCCTCTCCCAGGACAGACAGACGTGCAATAGATGCCGTGTGTAAATTGAAAAGATAATACATTTGCAACATAGGTAGTCCAGATGTTTGGAAATGCATGTGTGTATAATAGGAAGATGAATCCACGAGGATATCCATCCAGGACCGACGATCCAGGACCACAGCCACGACTCAAGATCCAGCGCTCGCGATCCAGGACACAGGACCACAGGATCATCCATGACTCCGGATCCCAGCGTATATAGACACCAAAAAGAAGGACATTTGGGGAAGCTTACGTTCACACATGAACGCGCTCACATGACCAAAGAGGGCACGAGATAAGTTTGTGCACAGATCTTCGGCTGTATGCGTCGTTTCTTGACTGGCGCTCCGGACGGATGGCGGCAGTTCCAGCTGCTCGCCACTCACAGCTGCTCAGCTGCTCGCCACTCACAGCTGCTCAGCTGCTCGCTACTCTGAAACTCACCTGAGGAACAGGTTACACGCCGTCAGCGCTGAGACGTGATCCACCTTTGCTGAGTTCCGGGAGGGAGCAACTCTTGCAGAGATAAAGAGTCGGAAGTGTGGTCCCGGCTCTCCTCTCGCCGCTCCTCACACCGCGTATCGCTGCTCCTCTTGCCGCTCCTCTTGCCGCTCCTCTCGCCGCTCCTCACACCGCGTATCGCTGCTCCTCTTGCCGCTCCTCTTGCAGCCCCTCTCGCCGCTCCTCACACCGCGTATCGCTGCTCCTCTTGCCGCTCCTCTTGCCGCTCCTCTCGCCGCTCCTCACACCGCGTATCGCTGCTCCTCTTGCCGCTCCTCTTGCTGCCCCTCTCGCTGCTCCTCACACCGCGTATCGCTGCTCCTCTTGCCGCTCCTCTTGCCGCTCCTCTCGCCGCTCCTCACACCGCGTATCGCTGCTCCTCTTGCCGCTCCTCTTGCTGCCCCTCTCGCCGCTCCTCACACCGCGTATCGCCGCTCCTCTCCGCGCCTGTGCTACCGGCGGAGATGTAAAGTGGATTAAATAGCCGGTGTAACGCGGTGGGATTACCTTCTCTACTCTGCTGTAGCTGAGGCCTGGTTCCACCTGCTCTACTCTGCTGTGCTGCTGTAGCTGAGGCCTGCTCCACCTTGCTCCGGGAACAGCGTGGATACTGTTGTGCTGGACTGGGAGAATGGCGGGTGTCGTGTTTCTGCTGTGCCTTTTCTTGGCTGTGCTGGACAAGGAGAGGATCGCTAGTCGTCCTGAACAATCTACTGGATTCGGGTATGTTCTGCCGTCCGCAGTGGACATCCCCTGTACAGTTTCGGAGGTGGTGCACAAACAATTGCTGGTTGCACTGTCGCGGACATTCATTTCGGAAAATGTTTGTCTTTCTCACATGCCTGCCACGATGGTCCTTCAGAATTGTTTTTTAAACTCTAATCTCACTTTCGCGAAGTTTGCTGGTGACTCTAGAACAGCGGACAATGTATGTGTGTTGATTAAGAGGAAAAGGTGCTTGGTATTTTTATTGTTGTTACTATCAGGAAATGTACAGCTGATTTTATATCTAGATCTGGGCTAGGTTTAATTCATTTAAATGTGCGTAGTCTGTTACCTAAATTAGATTTTGTCCGTATCTGGGCGAATTCGGCTGATGTCATTGTCTTATCAGAAACGTGGCTAGATAAATCCATTTTGGCCTCTGACATTTACATAAATGGTTACAGTGTATATCGTACTGACCGGCCTAAAAAAGGTGGTGGCGTTGCCATTTATGTGAAAAATAAGTTTTGTGTAACTAATATGGTTTCCAAATCTGTTAGTAAACAGCTAGAATTGTTAGCCGTGAATATTGAAGTAACAAAGGGTCAACAGCTCATGGTGGTGGGCTGCTACAGGGCCCCCTCGGCTGTCAAGGAGTCTTTATCGTCTTTGGCAAAACTATTATCACAACTTTCCTACAAGGAAATAGTGCTGCTTGGTGATTTTAATTGGGACTGGTTAACTTCTGTGTCAGAGGATTTTAAAAACCTGTGTACCTCATTGAATTTTACCCAGATTATAGACAGTCCTACTCGCCCAAATATTAAGTCCCCAAATAAATCCTCCTTAATTGATCTAATTTTAACAAATGTTCCACATAAATACTCATCTGTGGGAGTATTTGCTAATGATGTGAGTGACCACTGTGCTGTAGCCACAATTAGGGACACTAAGGTCCAAAAGGTTAAACCACGTGTCATCACAAAGAGAGACAAAAAACACTTTGTGGAGCAGGGTTTTGTACATGATCTGTTTGATTTTGATTGGGGTAAATCAATCTGTGTGCTGATGTAGAAACTGCATGGTCTTATTTTTATCTTGGTTTTATGAAAATTATTGATAGACATGCACCTCTGCGTAAAATTAGAGTGAAGGGACGAAACAATCCCTGGTTTTCTGCTGAGCTGTCCAGTCTCCTTCATGAGAGAAATAATGCTTGGGCTAAGGCTAGGAAATCAGGCTCAGAGGTAGAATGGCTGCGTTTTAGGCAGCTAAGAAATAGCTTCACATCTCAAATAAAAAGTGCTAAATCAAAGTACTATTTGTCGGTTACCACAGAACACCTGAATAATCCTAGGAAATTTTGGAAAGCCATAAAATCGATTTCCACTGGTGATATCCCAAATGAGCTACCTCCGTGCCTCACCACAGCATCTGGCACTATATCAGACAGGGCTACTATGCTAAATTGCTTTAATGAGCATGTTGTGTCTTGTGGCTCTCTGTTTGGCTGTGTGGCTCCTGTGAACGCTCCAATCCTTGACTCTGAACAAAGTGGTCTGGAAAACCCTTTCAGTTTTACTCCTTTAACTATTGGTATTGTTCATGAAGCATTATCCAAGTTAGATCCTAGGAAACCGGCTGGCCCGGACAACTTGGAACCTTTCTTTTTAAAGATAGCTGCAGATTTTATTGCTCCACCTCTTACTTCTCTTTTTAACCTCTCCCTCAGCACGAACACAATTCCAAAAGTATGGAAGTCTGCTTATGTCTTGCCTTTGCTGAAAGGAGGGGAGGCCACCTTATTAAATAACTATAGGCCAATTTCTAAATTGTCAGTTCTGGCTAAGGTTCTTGAACGCCTAGTGAGTGAACAGGTAAAGGAGTTTTTATGTATAAATGATATCCTGTCTAAACATCAGTCAGGATTCAGAAAGCAGCGCAGCACCATCACTGCCACAATGAACGTGGTGAATGACATTACTACTATTTTAGATAATAAGCAGAGTTGTGCAGCTCTGTTTATTGACCTTTCCAAAGCGTTTGACACCGTCGATCATCACATTTTAAAGCAGAGGCTGCTCAGTATCGGCCTATCCAGCCATGCAGTGGGTGGTTTGTGAACTATCTCTCTGAAAGGTCCCCATGTGTTCACTTTGATGGGCTGTCTTCTGAGTGGTTAAACATTTCTAATGGTGTTCCTCAAGGTTCTGTTTTAGGACCACTTTTATTCTCCATATATATTAACAGCGTAGGTGAAAATGTGGATGAAGCTACTTTACATTATGCGGATGATACTGTGATGTATTGTGCAGGTCCCTCCATTCAGGAGGCTGGTGTTAAATTACAGGCTGTTTTTAACACTATTCAGACTCAGCTCTCTGAACGAAAGCTTATTTTAAATGTTGAGAAAACCAAGGTAATGCTCTTTTCAAAAGCTAAAAAAGACACCAGAGCCTGTTTTAGATATTGTAACTACGCAGGGAACACAACTTGAAGTTGTTGCCTGTTACAAACACCTTGGTATCTGGCTTGATGATTGTCTCTCTTTTAAACTTCATGTCAATAACCTGCTTAAAAAACTGAGGGTTAGGCTAGGGTTCTTCTACAGGAACAAGTCCTGTTTCTCGCTTGAGGCCAGGAAAAGGCTAGTCACTGTGACCTTTTTACCTGTGCTGGACTCTGGGGATTTGTTTGTATATGAATGCACCGGCCAATTACCTGAGCAAATTGGATGCTGCGTATCACAGTGCTCTGAGATTTCTCACTAACTGTAAAGCTCTGACTCATCACTGTACCCTGTATACCAAGGCAGGTTTACCATCACTCTCTGTACGGAGGCTCAGTCACTGGTACACGTTTATCTATAAAGCTTTGTTGGGTAAACTCCCGTATTATATCTGCTCGCTGATCACACAGAGAGTTGCAAGCAGCT
Source organism: Chaenocephalus aceratus (assembly GCA_023974075.1). NCBI lineage: Eukaryota > Metazoa > Chordata > Actinopteri > Perciformes > Channichthyidae > Chaenocephalus > Chaenocephalus aceratus. The sequence goes on along the minus strand of JAMFTG010000679.1, from coordinate 69,799 downwards.
ATTGTCTGAGGTCACATGATGTGGTCTTGTTAGATGTGCCAAGAGCAAGGACTGTCTTAGGTAAGACAGCTTTTATGTGCGCAGCTCCACTTGCTGGAACAATCTTCAGCAAGAATTGAAACTGAGCAATCTCATTCCTCTGCATGTTTTTAAAGCTAGGCTAAATGAAATGCTTGCTGATACAATGGGCACTTGTAAATGTCTATAACTATGTATCCTGTAAATATAATGTATAATGTCCTTTATTGTTTTATGTTTCATGTGGAACCTATATGCTGCAGGTCTCCCTTGAAAAAGAGATCTATGATCTCAAGGGACCAATCTGAATAAATAAAGGTTTGAAATGAAATGAAGCTGGGTTAATCGGAACATGAGAGTACACGGTATAGACAGAGAGAAGGAAGAAGTAAGATGTCCCCCGACAAACTAAGCCTATATCAGCAAAACTAGGGGCTGAATCTAATCAGCCCTAACTATAAGCTTTATCAAAAAGGAAGGTCTTAAGCGCACTCTTAAAAACGGATAGGGTGTCTGCCGCCCGAACACAAACTGGAAGCTGATTCCACAAATGTGGAGCTTGATAAGAAAAGGCTCTGGCTCCCATTGTACTTTTAGAGATTCTAGGAACAACCAACAACCCTGCATTCTTGGAACGCAATGCCCTAGTAGGACAGTAGGGTATAATGAGTTCTTTAAGGTAAGATGGCGCCTGCCCATTAAGGGCTTTGTAGGCGAGAAGAAGAATTTTAAATTCTATCCTGTGTTCTATAGGGAGCCAGTGTAAGGCAGCCAGAACAGGAGTCATGTGGTCCCTTCTCCTAACTCTGGTTAGTACACGAGCTGCAGCATTTTGAATCAGCTGAAGCCACTTGACTGACTTCTTGGTACTCCCTGATAATAAAGAGTTACAATAATCCAGCCTAGAAGTAACAAATGCATGGACTAGTTTCTCTGCATCGTTTTGAGGCAAGATATGCCTGATTTTTGCAATGTTACGTAGATGGAAGTAGGCGGTCCTTGAAATTGATTTTATGTGGGCGTTAAAGGATAAATCCTGATCAAATATAACACCAAGATTCCTTACAGTCTCACTGGAGGCCAAATTAATGCCATCCATAGTTAGTATGTCTTTAGATAATTTGTTTCGTAGATTCTTCGGGCCAAGTACAATAACTTCAGTTTTGGTCGTGTTTAACATCAAAAGTTTAAGGTCATCCACGTTTTTAAGTCCTTAAGGCAGTCTTGAATTTTATTTAGATGATTAATTTCATCAGGCTTGATTGATAAATATAGTTGAGTATCATCCGCATAACAATGAAAGTTTACAGAATGATTCCTTATAATATTTCCTAACGGAAGCATATATAATGTGAACAAAATAGGTCCGAGCACTGAGCCCTGTGGCACTCCATGGCTAACTTTGGTTTGCGTGGAAGATTCATCGTTAACACGTACAAACTGAGAGCGTTCAGATAGATAGGACCTGAACCAGCCTAAAGCACTTCCCTGTATGCCAACCAAGTGCTCTAGTCTTTGCAATAGGATATCATGGTCGATAGTATCAAATGCAGCACTGAGATCGAGCAAAACAGAATGAGGACAAGTCCCCCGTCTGAGGCCACTAGAACATCATTTGTGACTTAACCAGAGCTGGCTCTGTGCTATGATGTGTTCTAAAGCCAGACTGAAACTCTTCAAATAAATCATTGTTTTTTAAGTAATCACACAACTGTTTGCGACCGCTTTCTCAAGAATCTCTGAGAGGAACGGAAGATTAGAAATAGATCTATAGTTGGCTAAAACCTCTGGATCGAGGTTGTGCTTTTTAAGAAGCGGTTTTATCACTGCTACTTTGAATGATTGTGGAACATAGCCTGATAATAAAGACATATTCATAATATTTAATAAAGAAGTGCTAATTAATGGAAAAACTTCCTTCAACAGCTTAGTTGGAATTGGGTCTAACATGCACGTTGATGGTTTAGAAGAGAGAATCATTGAATGTAATTGTTCAAGGTTTATGGCTGAAAAGCATTCTAGTTTACTATCTAGTGTAATATTAGAACTTACGATTCCGGGAGCTGTTGATAACACTATACTGGTCGAAGGCAAGAGGTCATTCATTTTGTTTCTAAGAGTAACAATGTTATCATTAAAAAAGCACATAAAATCATTACTACTGAGTGCTATGGGAATAGAAGGCTCAGTGGAGCTGTGGCTCTCTGTCAGCCTGGCTACAGTGCTGAAAAGAAATCTTGCATTATTCTTATTCTCATCTATTAATGAAGAGTAGTAGCTGCTCTCGCTTTACGCAGTGCTTTCTTATATTCATTGAGAGTAATATGCCAAATTAAACGAGATTCTTCAAGTTTAGTGGAACGCCATATCCTTTCAAGTTGTCTAGACTTTTGCTTTATTTTGCGGGTTTCGGCATTATGCCATGGAGCTAATCTATGTTGTTTTATTTTCTTCTTTTTCAAAGGAGCAACAGAGTCTAATTTTATTCGCAGCGCATCTATAGCACTATCAACAACATGATCAATTTGGGGTGGTGTACATTTTGTATAAGTTTCCTCCCCTACATGCAGACATGCTATCGAGTTAAGTATTGGTGGAATCTCTTCCTTAAATGTGGCTATAGCACTAACAGATAGGTTTCTGCTGCAGGAGCTTCTGACTAATGCTTTGTAGTCTAGTAACAGTACTTCAAAAGTTACTAAGAAATGGTCGGATAAAGCAGGATTATGCGGTTCGACTAATAGTTGCTCAATTTCAATACCATAAGTCAGAACAAGGTCGAGAATGTGATTATAACAGTGGGTTGGTTTATTTACACTCTGACAGAAACCAACAGAATCTAATATAGAGTTAAATGCAACAGTAAGGCTATTTTTATCATCGTCAACATGAATATTAAAGTCACCTACGATAATTACTTTGTCTGTTTTAAGAACCAAAGTTGATAGAAACTCAGAGAATTCTGATAAGAATTCTGAATAAGGACCTGGTGCACGATACACTGTAACAAATAAGATTGGCTGCAAAGTTTTCCAGGTCGGATGCGTAAGACTAAAAACGAGGCTTTCAAAAGAGGTATAATTACATTTTGGTTTAGTATTGATAAGTAAACTTGAGTCAAAGATTGCTGCAACTCCACCTCCTCGGCCCGTGCCTCGAGCAATATGAGTGTTGACATGGCTGGGTGGAGTGGCCTCATTTATGCTGACATATTCTTCATGTCTCAACCAAGTTTCAGTGAGACAGCATATATCAATATTATAATCTGATATTAAATCATTTACCAATATTGCTTTAGATGCTAGAGATCTTATGTTTAAGAGACCACATTTAATCTTCCTGTTTTGTTGCACTGTAGTAGTTGTTACATTTACTTTTATTAGGTTATTATGTATGACACCTCTATTAGGTTTCACCTTAAATTGTCCTTGGGCAGACACACACACCGCTAATATTGGGTATTTTATTGGGTTCGGGATTCCTTGGTCTCGACCTCTTAAAGTCTTGGTCTTGACTTGGTCTCGACCTCTTAAATTCTTGGTCTTGACTTGATCTCGACCTCTTAAAGTCTTGGTCTTGACTTGGTCTCGACCTCTTAAATTCTTGGTCTTGACTTGATCTCGACTTCTTAAAGTCTTGGTCTTGACTTGGTCTCGACCTCTTAAAGTCTTGGTCTTGACTTGGTCTCGACCTCTTAAAGTCTTGGTCTTGACTTGGTCTCGACCTCTTAAAGTCTTGGTCTTGACTTGGTCTCGACCTCTTAAAGTCTTGGTCTTGACTTGGTCTCGACCTCTTAAAGTCTTGGTCTTGACTTGGTCTCGACCTCTTAAGGTCTTGATCTGGACTTGATCTCGACCTCTTAAATTCTTGGTCTTGACTTGGTCTCGACCTCTTAAAGTCTTGGTCTTGACTTGGTCTCGACCTCTTAAAGTCTTGGTCTTGACTTGATCTCGACCTCTTAAAGTCTTGGTCTTGACTTGATCTCGACCTCTTAAAGTCTTGGTCTTGACTTGGTTTCGACCTCTTAAAGTCTTCGTCTTGACTTGGTCTCGACCTCGTCTTGACTTGGTCTCGACCTCTTAAAGTCTTCGTCTTGACTTGGTCTCGACCTCTTAAAGTCTTGGTCTTGACCTCTTAAAGTCTTCGTCTTGACTTGGTCTCGACCTCTTAAAGTCTTCGTCTTGACTTGGTCTCGACCTCTTAAAGTCTTGGTCTTGACTTGGTCTCGACCTCTTAAAGTCTTGGTCTTGACTTGGTCTCGACTTCTTAAAGTCTTGGTCTTGACTTGATCTCGACCTCTTAAAGTCTTGGTCTTGACTTGATCTCGACCTCTTAAAGTATTGGTCTTGACTAGGTCTCGACCTCTTAAAGTCTTGGTTTTGACTTGATCTCGACCTCTTAAAGTCTTGGTCTTGACTTGATCTCGACCTCTTAAAGTCTTGGTCTTGACTAGGTCTCGACCTCTTAAAGTCTTGGTTTTGACTTGATCTCGACCTCTTAAAGTCTTGGTCTTGACTTGGTCTCGATCTCTTAAATTCTTGGTCTTGACTTGGTCTCGACCTCTTAAAGTCTTCGTCTTGACTTGGTCTCGACCTCTTAAAGTCTTGGTCTTGACTTGGTCTCGACCTCTTAAAGTCTTGGTCTTGACTTGGTCTCGACCTCTTAAAGTCTTCGTCTTGACTTGGTCTCGACCTCTTAAAGTCTTGGTCTTGACTTGGTCTCGACCTCTTAAAGTCTTGGTCTTGACTTGGTCTCGACTTCTTAAAGTCTTGGTCTTGACTTGATCTCGACCTCTTAAAGTCTTGGTCTTGACTTGATCTCGACCTCTTAAAGTATTGGTCTTGACTAGGTCTCGACCTCTTAAAGTCTTGGTTTTGACTTGATCTCGACCTCTTAAAGTCTTGGTCTTGACTTGATCTCGACCTCTTAAAGTCTTGGTCTTGACTAGGTCTCGACCTCTTAAAGTCTTGGTTTTGACTTGATCTCGACCTCTTAAAGTCTTGGTCTTGACTTGGTCTCGATCTCTTAAATTCTTGGTCTTGACTTGGTCTCGACCTCTTAAAGTCTTCGTCTTGACTTGGTCTCGACCTCTTAAAGTCTTGGTCTTGACTTGATCTCGACCTCTTAAAGTCTTGGTCTTGACTTGGTCTCGACCTCTTAAAGTCTTGGTCTTGACTTGATCTCGACCTCTCAAAGTCTTGGTCTTGACTTGGTCTCGATCTCTTAAATTCTTGGTCTTGACTTGGTCTCGACCTCTTAAAGTCTTGGTCTTGACTTGGTCTCGATCTCTTAAAGTCTTGATCTTGACTTGATCTCGACCTCTTAAAGTCTTCGTCTTGACTTGATCTCAACCTCTTAAAGTCTTGGTCTTGACTTGATCTCGACTTCTTAAAGTCTTGGTCTTGACTTGGTCTCGACCTCTTAAGGTCTTGGTCTTGACTTGGTCTCGACCTCTTAAGGTCTTGGTTAAGGACTTAACTACAACACCACCTGACAGTAAACGCTAATAACTCTCCTCATGGTCTTTAAGGATTAATGTGAGACGGAGAGAAGTCTTCCTGACGACAGAGAACAGACTTTAGATGAGCTGTAGAGATGCTTCAGGCGGAGGAATCCTCCGAGAGGTTGAAGCGGCGCTCGTGTTTTTTCTCGTCGTTGCGTTTCCTCCAGTTTTTCAAGGCTGTGGAATAATTTCTCAGATAAATCAGACTTTAGTTTCCAGATTAAAACGCATCAGATGTTCTTCAGCCTGCAGGTTTCCTCCCACTCACAACACTTACTCTGACTGCGACTTTTTTCTTGGATTCATTTTGATTAGGAATCACATCCAGAGTGTTATGACACCAACATCCCAGAAGATAGCAATTAAAATCCGAACAACACTTATTTCCAAAGCGTTTCTCGAAGGAAAGAAAAAACAAATAGATGGAAAAATACTAAATAAACCGACTCTCTGTTAACAATGTTGGCAACATCCAAGATAAACCTCTGACACGGAATGAAACATATTTAGAAAAATAATTCCGTTTGTAAAATCAAACTTTAAATCAATAACTACTCAATTCTAAATATATAAAAAAGCAGAATAGAACCAAATTAGACCAAACCAAAAGGGGTTTTCAAGTTCAATCTGATTGCTTTATTTTCTGATTGCATCCACTCCTACTTCACCTTTTGTTAGAATGTGTGTCCGTGTTTTCCTCTACAGGAACATGGATATATGTGTGTGTTGGTGTGTGTGTGTTGCTCTGCAGAAACATGGTTATATGTGTGTGTTGGTGTGTGTGTTGTTGCTCTGCAGAAACATGGTTATGTGTGTATTGGTGTGTGTGTTGGTGTGTGTGTTGTTGCTCTACAGGAACATGGATATATGTGTGTGTTGGTGTGTGTATTGGTGTGTGTGTTGTTGCTCTACAGGAACATGGATATATGTGTGTGTTGGTGTGTGTTGTTGCTCTGCAGAAACATGGATATATGTGTGTGTTGGTGTGTTGTTGTTGCTCTGCAGAAACATGGTTATGTGTGTGTGTGTGTGTGTGTGTGTGTGTGTGGTGTGTGCGTGTGCGTGTGCGTGTGTTGTTGCTCTGCAGAAACATGGTTGTGTGTGTGTGTGTGTGTGTGTGGTGTGTGTGTGTGTGTGTGTGTGTGTGTGTGTGTGTGTGTGGTGTGTGTGGTGTGTTGTGTGTTGTGTGTGTGTGTGTGTGTGTGTGTGTTTATGTGTGTGTGTGTGTGGTGTGTGTGTGTGTGTGTGTGTGTGTGTGTGTGTTGTGTGTGTGTGTGTGTGTGTGTGTGTGTGTGTGTGTGTGTGTGTGTGTGTGTGTGTGTGTGTGTCTAACGGATGTCTCCTCTCTCTCCTCAGAGTCCGGTTCCCTCCTTCAGATACGACTGCAGGAAGAAGTAAGTGTGATTTCATATCTGCGGCACAAAGCACAATCCTCCTCTTCTTATTTATCCTCCCGTTTCCTGCTCTGAAATATTTCCCCCGAGCAATACGTAGTGATTTAATAACGCAGGAAAAGGTTTCTGAGAAACAGGATTATGTCAGAGGTGTTATTGTTTTCCATCTCCATAAAGGGAATCTCTAAACAAAGGGTGAAAACAAAGGGTGAGAAGGTGAACTCTGAGAGACGCAGGATTTAAACCTGTTGTTTCCTTTTCTGAAAAGAGAGGTTTGTTTTTCTCCCTTCGAACAAAGTAGATCGTTGGTTATAAGTATTTCTATATATTTCACAGAACTGGGTTACGCTCGAGCTGTGTGTGTGTGTGTGTGTGTGTCCTTCAACGTAATGCAATTCAAACAAAGGCTCCTTTATGTCGAGGGCAAAGGTCTACAAAACATCTTTTCTCTTTATTTTCTTTAAACTGTAAACGTGTTGCTTCTTGTTGTTTTTTATTATTTATGTTATTTATTTAGTATATAACTCCTAATGTCTCCAAAGTCTCTAAACGAAGGCTATAAGTTTATTTAGGTCAATAAACTTTAATAATAACCAGTACAAGTATTACATTCATGTGATTCTGTAGTTCCTTTATTTCATTACATTTAGCTGAGGCTTTTATCCAGAGCGACTCACAGTAAGTGCGTTCCACCAGGAAGACACAACCTTGAAGAAAACAGAATCATAAAGTACATCAGGTTTCATAGAGCCAAGCATTTCAAGTGCTACTCAGCTGGCTTTAGAGGAGCCAGTCCTTTGTTAGTATATAAGTGCTTTGTTAGTAAGCTTTCTGCTGTCCTGATGTCAATGGGAGCTCGTTCCACCATCTTGGAGCCAGGACAGCAAACCCACGTGTTTCTGCTGATGGGAACTTGGGTCCCCCTCGCAGCGAGGGTGCAGCGAACCGTCTGGCTGATGCAGAGCGGAGTGCACGTGCTGGGGTGCACGGTGTAACCATGTCCTGGATGTAGGAAGGGCCAGATCCATTCGCAGCATGGTACGCAAGCACCAGGGTCTGGAAGTGAATTCTAGCAGTTACCGGAAGCCAGTGGAGGGAGCGGAGGAGCGGAGGAGCGGAGGAACATTCAGGAAGGTTGAAGACCAGACGAGCCGCTGCATTCTGGATGAGCTGCAGAGGTCGGATGGAACATGCAGGTAGACCAGCAGGAGGGAGCTGCAGTAGTCTAGTGAGGTGACGAGAGCCTGGACCAGAACCTGCGTGGCTTTCTGGGTCAGCTGGGGGACGTATCTTTATAGCCCAACGTTAGCCACCTGTAGCTTAGCGGTGGTGAAGTCATGTGACCGTGCTGTAGTTCCTTTATAGCCCAACATTAGCCTCCTTTAGCTTAGCGGTGGAGACGTGAAGTCATGTGACCGTGCTGTAGTTCCTTTATTGCCCAACATTAGCCGCCTTTAGCTTAGCGGTGGTGAAGTCATGTGACCGTGCTGTAGTTCCTTTATAGCCCAACATTAGCCTCCTTTAGCTTAGCGGTGGAGACGTGAAGTCATGTGACCGTGCTGTAGTTCCTTTATAGCCCAACATTAGCCACCTTTAGCTTAGCGGTGGTGAGGTGAAGTCATGTGACCGTGCTGTAGTTCCTTTATAGCCCAACATTAGCCAGCTTTAGCTTAGCGGTGGTGACGTGAAGTCATGTGACCGTGCTGTAGTTCCTTTATAGTCCAACATTAGCCTCCTTTAGCTTAGCGGTGGTGACGTGAAGTCATGTGACCGTGCTGTAGTTCCTTTATAGCCCAACATTAGCCACCTTTAGCTTAGCGGTGGTGACGTGAAGTCATGTGACCGTGCTGTAGTTCCTTTATAGCCCAACATTAGCCACCTTTAGCTTAGTGGTGGTGACGTGAAGTCATGTGACCGTGCTGTAGTTCCTTTATAGTCCAACATTAGCCTCCTTTAGCTTAGCGGTGGTGACGTGAAGTCATGTGACCGTGCTGTAGTTCCTTTATAGCCCAACATTAGCCACCTTTAGCTTAGCGGTGGTGACGTGAAGTCATGTGACCGTGCTGTAGTTCCTTTATAGTCCAACATTAGCCTCCTTTAGCTTAGCGGTGGTGACGTGAAGTCATGTGACCGTGCTGTAGTTCCTTTATAGCCCAACATTAGCCACCTTTAGCTTAGCGGTGGTGACGTGAGATCATGTGACCGTGCTGTAGTTCCTTTATAGCCCAACATTAGCCACCTTTAGCTTAGCGGTGGTGACGTGAGATCATGTGACCGTGCTGTAGTTCCTTTATAGCCCAACATTAGCCACCTTTAGCTTAGCGGTGGAGACGTGAAGTCATGTGACCGTGCTGTAGTTCCTTTATAGCCCAACATTAGCCACCTTTAGCTTAGCGGTGGTGACGTGAAGTCATGTGACCATGCTGTAGTTCCTTTATAGCCCAACATTAGCCGCCTTAAGCTTAGCGGTGGTGACGTGAAGTCATGTGACTGTGCTGTAGTTCCTTTATAGCCCAACATTAGCCACCTTTAGCTTAGCGGTGGAGACGTGAAGTCATGTGACCGTGCTGTAGTTCCTTTATAGCCCAACATTAGCCACCTTTAGCTTAGCGGTGGAGACGTGAAGTCATGTGACCGTGCTGTAGTTCCTTTATAACCCAACATTAGCCACCTTTAGCTTAGCGGTGGTGACGTGAAGTCATGTGACCGTGCTGTAGTTCCTTTATAGCCCAACATTAGCCGCCTTAAGCTTAGCGGTGGTGACGTGAAGTCATGTGACCGTGCTGTAGTTCCTTTATAGCCCAACATTAGCCACCTTTAGCTTAGCGGTGGTGACGTGAAGTCATGTGACCGTGCTGTAGTTCCTTTATAACCCAACATTAGCCACCTTTAGCTTAGCGGTAACTCTGCCGCACGGTTCCCTCGTCCCTTGGAAGAGGCGGAGAGGCGGGTGTTTCTCATCTGCTGGTGGACAGTCCGGAGGGATACACACAGGGTTGGGTTGTAACGGAACACATGTGACGGCGTTACGTAATCAGAATACAAAATCAAGTGTATTCAGCTGGCGTTACATTTGAAAAACGAGTAATCTGATTACAGTTACTTTCGTAAACCTGAAGTGAATACATTTTGGAATACTTATTGGAATTATTGGTGGAAAAGTTTCCTCACAACATTTAATATTCATTACCGGCAGAACTGTGTGCACACTGCACAGCGCTGCAGCGTGTCTGTGAGCGAGAGAGATGCAGCGTGTCGGTGAGCGAGAGAGAGAGATGCAGCGTGTCGGTGAGCGAGAGAGAGAGATGCAGCGTGTCTGTGAGCGAGAGAGAGAGATGCAGCGTGTCGGTGAGCGAGAGAGAGAGATGCAGCGTGTCGGTGAGCGAGAGAGAGGATGCAGCGTGTCTGTGAGGCCCCGCCCCCGCATGCAGATGAGAGAGAGATCTCTTAAAATATATTGAAAGTTAGAAACGGAGATGGTTAGATGAAATGTGGAAGATAACGTTTATGTAGCATTTCTTTATTGTCGAAATGATGACATTTATAACGGGATGAAATCAAAGTGAATGGCCTGCTGCTGCTGAAGGCATGGGGCAAGTGACTGGAAACGGTTTTAAAAGTTATTACTCGTTTCAGATAATAATAAATAATAATTCATTCTATTTAGGGGCGCCTTCCAAACACCAAGGACACCTTACCAATGCATAACATATTCCAAGGAAGGTTTTAAGAAGACAGGACAAAGAATGTCCGGTGATGTTTTTATGTGGGGTGCAGATGAGAGAGATGTCCAGAATGACACCAAGACGTTGTGTTGAGTTCTTGATAAGGCATGAAAACAGTAACATACGTGTCTCCTGTTCACCAACACACATCTGTTATGAAAAAGAAAGTATTCTAAAAGTAATCTGCCACCGTACCCGGGGATTGTTGTTAGCTTCTGATGCGCAGAAGAAAATCTGGCCCATCCTATTTTGTACAGGCCCACCCTAAGTACATTTCTTCCTGCGCCACTGGTCCAGACACTGAGTTTCTGATTGGAGTCGTGTTTCCAGCCGCAGTAATAGACGTTCAGGACCTTGAGTTCTTCAGAGGAGAAGAACAGGGCCACGGTCGACTCAGGAAAAAGAAAATATCTTTTATGCAACTGCAAAATGCAATCATATTTTTAAAATGGTGTTAGTGAAGATTAGCACACGGGGCCTTTTATAGTGAAGGAAACGGTTACCGTGTTGTTTAGGAGTCTCTTTATGCAAAGTCCTACGTTTAGAAATAAGCGACCTTGGTAGGAAAGCTGGAAAGTATTCATGACAGAACAGCAGAAGAAATGTGGTTGAGTTTCTAAGGCCTGATGTCACTCGCGACTCAATTAAGGACGACAAGTTTGAAATGTAGAAATGTTGAGACGTCTTTTAAAAAAGATCAACATGGGAACAACCGGGTGTTAATGACTAATGGCGACGTCCGAAAACCAAGATAGCAACGGGTAAAAAACAAAAATAGAGACAAACTAAACCTAAATTAGCGACAACCAAAAACAGAAAATGGCGAGGATAAAAAAACAATATCGCGATCAAAGACAAAACATATTAGCGACGACTAAAAACAAAATAGCGATTGGCTAAATAAACTAAATATCGATGAACAAAAAACAAATTAGCGATAAACAAAAAAAACGAAATGGCATTGGCTAAATAAAACAAATAACGACGACCAAAAAACCAAAAGCGATGAACAAAAAACAAATAATACGAATAAGATATTGACAAAAACCAAGATGGAAATGCCCAAACCCCAATGGTCGACAGCACGGAGATCACGTCCACTATTCGGTCCATAGATCGACCAAACAGCCGTTGGCGTTGTGTTGCTTTATGGTTTCCTCCCTGGATTCAAATGAAGGAAATGTAACCCTGTGCAAATTAAACTGCTTTCCAAAAGCTACAGTAAACAGCCTGAGTACAAAGTACATTGCAGGTTATTTTTTCTCGTTCCGCCGTTTCCAGTAAAAATCACAACATTTTCTCTGAACAACTGGAAGGCTTTCCACTTGTTGTTTCCCCTTCTTTCGCCACAGAGTGACCGAGGGGCAGAACACGTATCTGGTGATGCTAAGTTAGCATAGGGGACTAGACGTCCCCGTTTCCGTGGACAGTCCCCGGTTGAAACTGTCCCGGAAATGTCCCCCGTTTTTTAATATACGTTAAAAACACATAGCAAGGTGAAATAAAACGTTTCATGTCTGGAAACACTACAGACTGCGGTCGAGCCAGCCCGCACGTTCTATTTGCGGTCTGATTGCGGTGCGCGAATATCCCATGCATTACGGTAGAGCCTGTAAAAACTGCCTTCAAAATAAAAGCCTTTACTCGGTCAATAACAAA
>JAMFTG010000679.1:40000-52500 GCA_023974075.1 Chaenocephalus aceratus | reverse complement strand
CTCTCTCTCTCACAGACACGCTGCATCTCTCTCTCTGCGTGCGGGGCGGGGCCTCACCGACACGCTGCATCTCTCTCTCTGCGTGCGGGGGCGGGGCCTCACCGACACGCTGCATCTCTCTCTCTGCGTGCGGGGGCGGGGCCTCACCGACACGCTGCATCTCTCTCTCTGCGTGCGGGGGCGGGGCCTCACCGACACGCTGCATCTCTCTCTCTGCGTGCGGGGGCGGGGCCTCACAGACACGCTGCATCTCTCTCGCTCACAGACATGCTGCAGCGCCATGCAGTGTGCACACAGTTCTGCCGGTAATGAATATTACATTTTGTGAGGAAACTTTTCCACCAATAATTCCAATAAGTATCCAAAATGTCTTCACTTCAGGTTTATGAAAGTAACTGTAATCAGATTACTCGTTTTTCAAATGTAACGCCAGCTGAACCAGGGGCGGACTGGCCATCTGGAGAATCTGGAGAACTACAGAACGGCCGGTCGACAAGGGCCGTTGACGGCCGGCCCTTTTAAAAATACATAGTTTAACGTCATCATTTAAGTTGCGCTGACGGCCGACAGAGGGCGACAGCGGCCGCTAATGCAGTTGTGTGGTTCTTATCTGTCAAATAATCACACGCGAAGAAGAAGAAGAAAAAAAAAGACCGGCCACGCGAAGAGAAGGGATTAGACCAAGCCCCCAGGAAGTGCGCCGGAGTCTGATGAGATATTCGTTGTGGCCAAACGGCGGTACTACACTTCCTTTAGGTTGCTGGGCCCGGAAACACTTTTCCCATTGACTTACATGGGGAAAGAGTGGTCTGTAACTCGTTGGATAATTTTTTTTAAACTAAATAAACTACCCAGTGTGAACACTTGTATAGCCCTTATTAAAAACATTCGTTCCTCAAGTTGTAAAAATGTGCTAATAACGTTATTCTGAGAGTTATTTCCCTCTGCATTATGAACGCGCATCTAACCCACGGCTACGCCACTAATAATAATAATAATGGGTTCCATTTATAAAGCACTTCATATTTGAATTCAAATCCCGAAGTGCTGCAAGCAGTGAGCGTGAACAGTATAAGTAAACATTACACAACACGGTAGAATTAATAAAAAGCAATAGAAAATAATAAATAAATAAAGGTGGTAAAAAGGGCAAAGACTCGGCTGAAGAGATGGTTTGAGGCCTTTCTAAAAGCCTCCACGGTCTGTGGTGCCTCGTGCGGTCGGGGAGAGCGTTCCACAGACTGGGGGCAGCCGAGCAGAGGCCCGGTCTCCCAGAGCAGGGAGCTTAGTCCTGGGGGGTCTGAGGAAGCTGCTGGAGCGGGTGGTCCGCAGGGAGGTATGGGGGGTGAGGAGTTCCTTGAGGTAGGGAGGGGCAGTTCCGTGGACACGCTGGGGGGTGAGGACGGAGCCTTGAGTTCGATCCTCAGCTCCACGGGGAGCCGGTGTCGTGCTCTAAGGATGGGGGGTGGGATGGGATGCGCACCCTCATCAGGATCCTAGCAGCGCTGTTCTGAATGTACCGGAGCTTCTGGAAGCTTCTGTTAGGGATCCCAATGAGGATGCATTGCAGTCGTCCAGCCTGGAGGAGACGAAGGCGTGGACCAGCTTCTCGGCCTCAGACAGAGTGAGTGTGGGCGGAGTGAGGCGATGGTCCTGAGGTGATAGGAGTTCTTGCACAGCTGTTTAATGTGGGGCTCAAAGGTCAGATGGGCGTCCATGTTCAACCCAGGCTGGTGACTGCTGAGGAGAGGGGAGTGTCCTGCTGAGGAGAGGGGCGTGTCCTGCTGAGGAGAGGGGAGTGTCCTGCTGAGGAGAGGGGAGTGTCCTGCTGAGGAGAGGGGCGTGTCCTGCTGAGGAGAGGGGAGTGTCCTGCTGAGGAGGGGGAGTGTCCTGCTGAGGAGAGGGGCGTGTCCTGCTGAGGAGAGGGGCGTGTCCTGCTGAGGAGAGGGGGTGTCCTGCTGAGGAGAGGGGAGTGTCCTGTTGAGGAGAGGGGAGTGTCCTGCTGAGGAGAGGGGAGTGTCCTGCTGAGGAGAGGGGAGTGTCCTGTTGAGGAGAGGGGAGTGTCCTGCTGAGGAGAGGGGCGTGTCCTGCTGAGGAGAGGGGAGAGGCGTCATCCACGCCTCGATCTCCTCCAGGCAGGCAGTGAGTGTGGGTGAAGGCAGGCCTGCAGAGGAGGTGAAGGCAGGCCTGCAGAGGAGGTGAAGGCAGGGCTGCAGAGGAGGCGAAGGCAGGGCTGCGAGGGGCGAAGGCAGGGCTGCAGAGGAGGCGAAGGCAGGCTGCAGAGGAGGCGAAGGCAGGCCTGCAGAGGAGGTGAAGGCAGGCCTGCAGAGGAGGTGAAGGCAGGGCTGCAGAGGAGATGAAGGCAGGGCTGCAGAGGAGGTGAAGGCAGGGCTGCAGAGGAGGTGAAGGCAGGGCTGCAGAGGAGGCGAAGGCAGGGCTGCAGAGGAGGCGAAGGCAGGCCTGCAGAGGAGGCGAAGGCAGGCCTGCAGAGGAGGCGAAGGCAGGGCTGCAGAGGAGATGAAGGCAGGGCTGCAGAGGAGGTGAAGGCAGGGCTGCAGAGGAGGCGAAGGCAGGGGCCGCAGAGGAGGCGAAGGCAGGGCCGCAGAGGAGGTGGGGTTGATCCTGAGGTACAGGGGTGTCATCAGCTAGCAATGAAAATATACTCCGTGTCGGCTGATGATAGAGCCAAGGGGGGCATGTAGAGTGTGAAGAGGCAGGGGCCGAGAACTGATCCTTGAGGGACACCACAGGTGATGTCGTGGGTACCCGACTCTGCCTCGCCCAAGGAGACGTACTCTGCTCTCCCGGTGAGGTATGATCTGAACCAGTCAAGGGGAGAGGCAGAGAGTCCCATGGTGGAGTGCAGACGGTGGAGGAGGATGCCGTGAGATCGAGGAGGATGAGGAGAGAGGGAGGAGGATGAGGAGAGAGGGAGGAGGATGAGGAGAGAGGGAGGAGGATGAGGAGAGAGGGAGGGCCAGCATCAGCCGTCATCAGCAGGTCGTTGGTGACCCTGAGGGCAGTTCCGTGCCACTGGTATGGAACGTTTCTCAAACTCCACGGGTTTCATTTCCGTCTCCTGATTTCACCTGAGGAGCTAAAAGGTTAACGAGGAGTTAATGAAGAGCTTTTAATCACTGAAGTCTGAACACACACGTTACACACAGCGACAAACAGGATCAGGTGTGTAAAGTCATTTCATAAAACACACACACCGCCTTTCTGTTTAGTTACGAGTCTTTGTTATACCCATGTTTGTTTATTTATTTGGACCCTTAAATACAATACTTACCCGAAACAAGACACCGACAAGACCCAGCATGTACCCTTTATGACACAAAACCAAATCCTAAAATTCACAGAAGATCCCAGAAATTCCAAGAAATCCTGAAAGACCCACATATTCCCAAAAACACACAGAAATCCCGTTAAAGATCTATGAAAAGAAAGATCCTCAATTTTCCAAATCTTTCATAAAGACTTCTTGCAATATATTATGTATACGTTTGTTGTTTGCAATCGAAAACATTGCATTAAAAAAGGTGGATAGAAACACCTCATATTTTCTTTCCTCTTTAAATAATGTGTTACCAAACTGAAGACATGGAGTGAGAAAACATGTAATAACCTTCACACACACCCACACACACACACACACACACACACACACACACACACACACACACACACAGGTCACAGTGTAAGTGTCGGTGTGCGAGACGAGTGGGCATCCTCGTTTATTATTCAGCACGAGCAGAATCCATGGTGTGTGTGAGGACATACATGGGAACCTGAAACAACCTGTGTACACACACACCACACACACACACACACAGCTCTGAGAGTCTCGATTCGTGACTGAAAGTTTTCTGAGTCATGAGATATTTTTCATCTCCTCCCACTCTCTCTCTCCCGCCAAACGAGACGTGTTTAATATAAACACTGAGCAGGGATGTCAGAAAATCCTACTTTAAAGAGTCCTCTCCTGCTGATGTTCAGGTGTATATCAGTATGTAGTGTCTCTACTTTAAAGAGTCCTCTCCTGCTGGTGTTCAGGTGTATATCAGTATGTAGTGTCTCTACTTTAAAGAGTCCTCTCCTGCTGGTGTTCAGGTGTATATCAGTATGTAGTGTATCTACTTTAAAGAGTCCTCTCCTGCTGATGTTCAGGTGTATATCAGTATGTAGTGTCTCTACTTTAAAGAGTCCTCTCCTGCTGATGTTCAGGTGTATATCAGTATGTAGTGTCTCTACTTTAAAGAGTCCTCTCCTGCTGATGTTCAGGTGTATATCAGTATGTAGTGTCTCTACTTTAAAGAGTCCTCTCCTGCTGATGTTCAGGTGTATATCAGTATGTAGTGTCTCTACTTTAAAGAGTCCTCTCCTGCTGATGTTCAGGTGTATATCAGTATGTAGTGTCTCTACTTTAAAGAGTCCTCTCCTGCTGATGTTCAGGTGTATATCAGTAAGTAGTGTCTCTACTTTAAAGAGTCCTCTCCTGCTGATGTTCAGGTGTATATCAGTATGTAGTGTCTCTACTTTAAAAGTCCTCTCCTGCTGATGTTCAGGTGTATATCAGTATGTAGTCTCTACTTTAAAGAGTCCTCTCCTGCTGATGTTCAGGTGTATATCAGTATGTAGTGTCTCTACTTTAAAGAGTCCTCTCCTGCTGATGTTCAGGTGTATATCAGTATGTAGTGTCTCTACTTTAAAGAGTCCTCTCCTGCTGATGTTCAGGTGTATATCAGTGTGTAGTGTCTCTACTTTAAAGAGTCCTCTCCTGCTGATGTTCAGGTGTATATCAGTATGGGTGTCTCTACTTTAAAGAGTCCTCTCCCGTTGATGTTCAGGTGTATATCAGTATGTAGTGTCTCTACTTTAAAGAGTCCTCTCCTGCTGATGTTCAGGTGTATATCAGTATGTAGTGTCTCTACTTTAAAGAGTCCTCTCCTGCTGATGTTCAGGTGTATATCAGTATGTAGTGTCTCTACTTTAAAGAGTCCTCTCCTGCTGATGTTCAGGTGTATATCAGTATGTAGTGTCTCTACTTTAAAGAGTCCTCTCCTGCTGATGTTCAGGTGTATATCAGTATGTAGTGTCTCTACTTTAAAGAGTCCTCTCCTGCTGATGTTCAGGTGTATATCAGTAGTGTCTCTACTTTAAAGAGTCCTCTCCTGCTGATGTTCAGGTGTATATCAGTATGTAGTGTCTCTACTTTAAAGAGTCCTCTCCTGCTGATGTTCAGGTGTATATCAGTATGTAGTGTCTCTACTTTAAAGAGTCCTCTCCTGCTGATGTTCAGGTGTATATCAGTGTGTAGTGTCTCTACTTTAAAGAGTCCTCTCCTGCTGATGTTCAGGTGTATATCAGTATGTAGTGTCTCTACTTTAAAGAGTCCTCTCCTGCTGATGTTCAGGTGTATATCAGTATGTAGTGTCTCTACTTTAAAGAGTCCTCTCCTGCTGATGTTCAGGTGTATATCAGTATGACGTGTCTCTACTTTAAAGAGTCCTCTCCTGCTGATGTTCAGGTGTATATCAGTATGTAGTGTCTCTACTTTAAAGAGTCCTCTCCTGCTGATGTTCAGGTGTATATCAGTATGTAGTGTCTCTACTTTAAAGAGTCCTCTCCTGCTGATGTTCAGGTGTATATCAGTATGCAGTGTCTCTACTTTAAAGAGTCCTCTCCTGCTGATGTTCAGGTGTATATCAGTATGTAGTGTCTCTACTTTAAAGAGTCCTCTCCTGCTGATGTTCAGGTGTATATCAGTATGTAGTGTCTCTACTTTAAAGAGTCCTCTCCTGCTGATGTTCAGGTGTATATCAGTATGTAGTGTCTCTACTTTAAAGAGTCCTCTCCTGCTGATGTTCAGGTGTATATCAGTATGTAGTGTCTCTACTTTAAAGAGTCCTCTCCTGCTGATGTTCAGGTGTATATCAGTATGACGTGTCTCTACTTTAAAGAGTCCTCTCCTGCTGATGTTCAGGTGTATATCAGTATGTAGTGTCTCTACTTTAAGAGTCCTCTCCTGCTGATGTTCAGGTGTATATCAGTATGTAGTGTCTCTACTTTAAAGAGTCCTCTCCTGCTGATGTTCAGGTGTATATCAGTATGTAGTGTCTCTACTTTAAAGAGTCCTCTCCTGCTGATGTTCAGGTGTATATCAGTATGTAGTGTCTCTACTTTAAAGAGTCCTCTCCTGCTGATGTTCAGGTGTATATATGTTCATTCTTTTAAAGAAGAATTATCTAAACAAGACTGGAACAAAGTGTATGTGCAAGATGCAAATGAAGCCTATGAATCATTTCTACATATTCTATCAGGGCTGTATGAAAAACATTGTCCTCTTGTAAAGAAAATAGTGAAACAAAAATATGCTGAAAAACCATGGATCACTAAGGGAATATGAAATGCATGTAAAATGAAAAATGAATTATATAAAGACTTCTTAAAGAATGGATCAGTCGAGGCTGAAAAAAAATACAAGTCATACAAAAACAAACTAACAAAGATAATACGATGTAGCAAAATTGATCATTACAACAAATTATTGGAGGATAACAAAAATAACATTAAAAATACATGGAATGTATTAAATACCATTATTAAAAAGGAAATGGAAAGGCACAATACCCAAACAGTTTTCTGTCAAAAAACGATACAGTAATTTATGACATGACCTCAGTTGCCGAAGATTTCAATAAGTACTTTGTCAATGTTGGTCCTTGTCTAGCTGGAGAAATTCCAAATACTGGTTGTAGTGATGGTGATGAAAGTAAAGATATGTGTAAAGAGTCCTCTCCTGCTGATGTTCAGGTGTATATCAGTATGTAGTGTCTCTACTTTAAAGAGTCCTCTCCTGCTGATGTTCAGGTGTATATCAGTATGTAGTGTCTCTACTTTAAAGAGTCCTCTCCTGCTGATGTTCAGGTGTATATCAGTATGTAGTGTTTCTACTTTAAAGAGTCCTCTCCTGCTGATGTTCAGGTGTATATCAGTATGTGTGTCTCTACTTTAAAGAGTCCTCTCCTCCTGATGTTCAGGTGTATATCAGTATGTAGTGTCTCTACTTTAAAGAGTCCTCTCCTGCTGATGTTCAGGTGTATATCAGTATGTAGTGTCTCTACTTTAAAGAGTCCTCTCCTCCTGATGTTCAGGTGTATATCAGTATGTAGTGTCTCTACTTTAAAGAGTCCTCTCCTGCTGATGTTCAGGTGTAATCAGTATGTAGTGTCTCTACTTTAAAGAGTCCTCTCCTCCTGATGTTCAGGTGTATATCAGTATGTAGTGTCTCTACTTTAAAGAGTCCTCTCCTGCTGATGTTCAGGTGTATATCAGTATGTAGTGTCTCTACTTTAAAGAGTCCTCTCCTGCTGATGTTCAGGTGTATATCAGTATGTAGTGTCTCTACTTTAAAGAGTCCTCTCCTGCTGATGTTCAGGTGTAAATCAGTATGTAGTGTCTCTACTTTAAAGAGTCCTCTCCTGCTGATGTTCAGGTGTATATCAGTATGTAGTGTCTCTACTTTAAAGAGTCCTCTCCTGCTGATGTTCAGGTGTATATCAGTATGTAGTGTTTCTACTTTAAAGAGTCCTCTCCTGCTGATGTTCAGGTGTATATCAGTATGTAGTCTCTACTTTAAAGAGTCCTCTCCTGCTGATGTTCAGGTGTATATCAGTATGTAGTGTTTCTACTTTAAAGAGTCCTCTCCTGCTGATGTTCAGGTGTATATCAGTATGTAGTCTCTACTTTAAAAAGTCCTCTCCTGCTGATGTCCAGGTGTATATCAGTATGTAGTGTCTCTACTTTAAAGAGTCCTCTCCTGCTGATGTTCAGGTGTATATCAGTATGTGTCTCTACTTTAAAGAGTCCTCTCCTGCTGATGTTCAGGTGTATATCAGTATGTAGTGTCTCTACTTTAAAGAGTCCTCTCCTGCTGATGTTCAGGTGTATATCAGTATGTAGTGTCTCTACTTTAAAGAGTCCTCTCCTGCTGATGTTCAGGTGTATATCAGTATGTAGTGTTTCTACTTTAAAGAGTCCTCTCCTGCTGATGTTCAGGTGTATATCAGTATGTAGTCTCTACTTTAAAGAGTCCTCTCCTGCTGATGTTCAGGTGTATATCAGTATGTAGTGTCTCTACTTTAAAGAGTCCTCTCTTGCTGATGTTCAGGTGTATATCAGTATGTAGTGTCTCTACTTTAAAGAGTCCTCTCCTGCTGATGTTCAGGTGTATATCAGTTTGTAGTGTCTCCACTTTAAAGAGTCCTCTCCTGCTGATGTTCAGGTGTATATCAGTATGTAGTGTCTCTACTTTAAAGAGTCCTCTCCTGCTGATGTTCAGGTGTATATCAGTATGTAGTGTCTCTACTTTAAAGAGTCCTCTCCTCCTGATGTTCAGGTGTATATCAGTATGTAGTGTCTCTACTTTAAAGAGTCCTCTCCTGCTGATGTTCAGGTGTATATCAGTATGTAGTGTCTCTACTTTAAAGAGTCCTCTCCTGCTGATGTTCAGGTGTATATCAGTATGTAGTGTCTCTACTTTAAAGAGTCCTCTCCTGCTGATGTTCAGGTGTAAATCAGTATGTAGTGTCTCTACTTTAAAGAGTCCTCTCCTGCTGATGTTCAGGTGTATATCAGTATGTAGTGTCTCTACTTTAAAGAGTCCTCTCCTGCTGATGTTCAGGTGTATATCAGTATGTAGTGTTTCTACTTTAAAGAGTCCTCTCCTGCTGATGTTCAGGTGTATATCAGTATGTAGTCTCTACTTTAAAGAGTCCTCTCCTGCTGATGTCAGGTGTATATCAGTATGTAGTGTTTCTACTTTAAAGAGTCCTCTCCTGCTGATGTTCAGGTGTATATCAGTATGTAGTCTCTACTTTAAAAAGTCCTCTCCTGCTGATGTTCAGGTGTATATCAGTATGTAGTGTCTCTACTTTAAAGAGTCCTCTCCTGCTGATGTTCAGGTGTATATCAGTATGTAGTGTCTACTTTAAAGAGTCCTCTCCTGCTGATGTTCAGGTGTATATCAGTATGTAGTGTCTCTACTTTAAAGAGTCCTCTCCTGCTGATGTTCAGGTGTATATCAGTATGTAGTGTCTCTACTTTAAAGAGTCCTCTCCTGCTGATGTTCAGGTGTATATCAGTATGTAGTGTTTCTACTTTAAAGAGTCCTCTCCTGCTGATGTTCAGGTGTATATCAGTATGTAGTCTCTACTTTAAAGAGTCCTCTCCTGCTGATGTTCAGGTGTATATCAGTATGTAGTGTCTCTACTTTAAAGAGTCCTCTCTTGCTGATGTTCAGGTGTATATCAGTATGTAGTGTCTCTACTTTAAAGAGTCCTCTCCTGCTGATGTTCAGGTGTATATCAGTTTGTAGTGTCTCCACTTTAAAGAGTCCTCTCCTGCTGATGTTCAGGTGTATATCAGTATGTAGTGTCTCTACTTTAAAGAGTCCTCTCCTGCTGATGTTCAGGTGTATATCAGTATGTAGTGTCTCTACTTTAAAGAGTCCTCTCCTGCTGATGTTCAGGTGTATATCAGTAAGTAGTGTCTCTACTTTAAAGAGTCCTCTCCTGCTGATGTTCAGGTGTATATCAGTATGTAGTGTCTCTACTTTAAAGAGTCCTCTCCTGCTGATGTGCAGGTGTATATCAGTATGTAGTGTCTCTACTTTAAAGAGTCCTCTCCTGCTGATGTTCAGGTGTATATCAGTATGTAGTGTCTCTACTTTAAAGAGTCCTCTCCTGCTGATGTGCAGGTGTATATCAGTATGTAGTGTCTCTACTTTAAAGAGTCCTCTCCTGCTGATGTGCAGGTGTATATCAGTATGTAGTGTCTCTACTTTAAAGAGTCCTCTCCTGCTGATGTTCAGGTGTATATCAGTATGTAGTGTCTCTACTTTAAAGAGTCCTCTCCTGCTGATGTTCAGTACAGTCGATCCTATTGGCTGTTATATCATGATCTTTGTTCTCCAACATTAGTCAGTGTTCTTCCACTGGTTTGAGTTCCCAGCATCCCATTGAAGTGCTGACTCATGTCTCTGTGAGGCGTTCAGGCTCTCTGTGATGCGTCCAGGCTCTCTGTGAGGCGTTCAGGCTCTCTGTGAGGCGTCCAGGCTCTCTGTGAGGCGTTCAGGCTCTCTGTGAGGCGTTCAGGCTCTCTGTGGGGCGTTCAGGCTCTCTGTGAGGCATCCAGGCTCTCTGTGAGGCGTTCAGGCTCTCTGTGAGGCGTTCAGGCTCTCTGTGAGGCGTCCAGGCTCTCTGTGAGGCGTTCAGGCTCTCTGTGGGGCGTTCAGGCTCTCTGTGAGGCGTCCATGCTCTCTGTGGGGCGTTCAGGCTCTCTGTGGGGCGTTCAGGCTCTCTGTGAGGCGTCCACGCTCTCTGTGATGCGTCCAGGCTCTCTGTGAGGCGTTCAGGCTCTCTGTGAGGCGTCCAGGCTCTCTGTGATGCGTTCAGGCTCTCTGTGATGCGTTCAGGCTCTCTGTGAGGCGTCCACGCTCTCTGTGAGGCGTTCAGGCTCTCTGTGATGCGTTCAGGCTCTCTGTGAGGCGTCCACGCTCTCTGTGAGGCGTTCAGGCTCTCTGTGAGGCGTCCAGGCTCTCTGTGAGGCGTTCAGGCTCTCTGTGAGGCGTTCAGGCTCTCTGTGAGGCGTTCAGGCTCTCTGTGAGGCGTCCACGCTCTCTGTGAGGCGTTCAGGCTCTCTGTGATGCGTTCAGGCTCTCTGTGATGCGTCCAGGCTCTCTGTGAGGCGTTCAGGCTCTCTGTGAGGCGTCCAGGCTCTCTGTGATGCGTTCAGGCTCTCTGTGATGCGTTCAGGCTCTCTGTGAGGCGTCCACGCTCTCTGTGAGGCGTTCAGGCTCTCTGTGATGCGTTCAGGCTCTCTGTGAGGCGTTCAGGCTCTCTGTGAGGCGTCCAGGCTCTCTGTGAGGCGTTCAGGCTCTCTGTGAGGCGTCCAGGCTCTCTGTGAGGCGTTCAGGCTCTCTGTGAGGCGTTCAGGCTCTCTGTGAGGCGTTCAGGCTCTCCGATGGGACGTGTTAGTGTTGTTAATGTCACCCTTTATCTTCGTGCTGCAGGTTTTAAACTCTGTGAATGTTTTTCTGTCAGAGTTTGTCTCGTCTGGAAGAATTAGTTAGCTACTCTTAGTTGTTAGCTACTCTTAGCTGTTAGCTACTCTTAGCTGTTAGCTACTCTTAGCTGTTATCTACTCTTAGCTGTTAGCTACTCTTAGCTGTTATCTACTCTTAGCTGTTAGCTACTCTTAGCTGTTATCTACTCTTAGCTGTTAGCTACACTTAGCTGTTATCTACTCTTAGCTGTTATCTACTCTTAGCTGTTAGCTACTCTTAGCTGTTATCTACTCTTAGCTGTTATCTACTCTTAGCTGTTAGCTACACTTAGCTGTTAGCTACTCTTAGCTGTTAGCTACACTTAGCTGTTATCTACTCTTAGCTGTTAGCTACTCTTAGCTGTTAGTTAGTAACTGTTAGCTACTCTTAGCTGTTATCTACTCTTAGCTGTTATCTACTCTTAGCTGTTAGCTACACTTAGCTGTTAGCTACTCTTAGCTGTTGGCTACACTTAGCTGTTATCTACTCTTAACTGTTAGCTACTCTTAGCTGTTAGCTACACTTAGCTGTTATCTACTCTTAACTGTTAGCTACTCTTAGCTGTTAGCTACACTTAGCTGTTATTTACTCTTAGCTGTTAGCTACTATTAACAGTTAGCTACTCTTAGCTGTTAGTTAGTAACAGTTAGCTACTCTTAGCTGTTAGCTAGTTTTAGCTGTTAGATGCTATTAACTGTTAGCTGCTCTTCGCTGTAACTACTCTTAGCTGTTAGTTACTCTTAGCTGTAAGGTGTTAGCTGTTAGCTACTAGCCGTTAGCGGCTGGTGCAGCGAGGGTCCATAGAGATTTCATTATGGTGCGTTCAAGCTTTATTATGTAAAAATTAGTTATAGGTCCAACACTCACACGATTCTTTTATATTGTTATATATATATATATATATATATTATATATAACCAGCAGCTGTACAGTCTTGTGATTTTCTTTGTATTAACATTGGGTTTTTTGGGACATTTATGTTAATTTGACAGCAGAGATGAAACATAACCTGCAGCTTGGTTAGTTGCAGCGCTACTTTCTAACCCTGTTGCAAGAAATAAATATGCAATATACTTAATATGCAATTCTCTTTCACTTTAATGGATTAACAGCGCGCACAACTTTACCAGATCTCCCCATGTTTCACTCAAAATGTTCATTGCAGAGTATGTGTTAAGTACCTCCTGTTGCTTTGTCTCGTAGTCATCTACAGAAAGTGTGTGTGTGTGTGTGCGTGTGTGTGTGTGTGTGTGTGTGGTGTGTGTGTGTGTGTGTGTGTGTGTGTGTGTGTGTTGTGTGTGTGTGTGTGTGTGTGTGACACCCAGGGAAACACTAACGTGACATTTCTCTGATCGATGCGACTCATTTTCCTCGCTGTCACACTCCCCGAGCT
>JAMFTG010000679.1:0-35000 GCA_023974075.1 Chaenocephalus aceratus | reverse complement strand
AAAAAAACTAAATGAATAAATAAAAATACTATAAATGATATATCTGAATTTAAAGACTGTTTATGGAAAGAATATGAAATAAGAATATAAACATTATAAAACATTAAGACCAATATGAATGTAACAGGATGAAGGATAGAGATATTGAAAGAATGGATGTTGGATGAACTCTGCGTCGGACACATGTTGAGTCGGCGGCGGCGCTGAGATGCAGCCGCGGTGTTCGTGATGCTTCTCTGCTGCAGTGAGCGCCTCGGCCGCAGAGCACCGTTATTCAAAGACTCTGAGCGTGGGATCTGTGAGACTTTTAGATTCCATCAGCTTCGCTCCGACAGGTGTGCTCTCTGGAGCTGCTCTGGGATCAGTTTGGCGCTGGGACTTGTTTCGTCTGTTCTTCGTGGGGTTTTGATGATGTTGAGAGGCAGAGGGGACGGAGTGGAATGTGGGTTTGCAGTTGCTGTAAATCCTGGTTTCCAAGCGGCTTGGGAAGAGTGAGTTACCGTGGCGATGCTCCGAAGTGTGTGTGAGAAACACGACGGAGCAGACGGAGGATTCCTCTGAGTCCCTGCAGAGAGAAGGAGCTGGACACGAGAGAGGGAGGTGTGGAACTCTGTGAGAACCCTCCTCTGCTGCCAGCTCACCTGGACACACCTGTGGAGGACTCATATCTGTGTGTGTGTGTGTGCGTGTGTGTGTGTGTGTGTGTGTGTCAGGTCCGACAGCAGGGCGTCTCGTTTGGCTCGGCGGTGGAACCGTTCGGGCGATGCTCGATCCTGAAGCCGCTGTTCTACACGGGAACCTCCCGATCCTCACTCAGCCTGGACAGGTACCACACGCACACACACACACACACCCACACACACGCACACACGCACACCTGTTTAGTGTTGCTATGTGGGGAAAAAGGAATGAGAAAATGCAAAATGTCTCAGATGTGACTCTTTATCGGCGTGCTGCTTTACTTTGAGTAAACCTGATACTTTAAACCGGCTTGCTTTGGATGCGCTCAGCAGGAGCTGAAGCTGCAGCTCTGATTCCAGCCGGTGCAGGTTTTAATTGGATATTGATTAAACAGGACGATGTAAAGTAATCTAATTAAAGTCAGCTTTGAAAGGGCTGACAGCTAAAAGGTCTCCTGATCACGGCTCCGTCGTCGAGTCGACTGAACAGATTCACGTTGTTCGATGTTCCAAACTCACGTTGTTTCTCACAGCGTCTCTGATAGTCTGTGTGTTCACTCTCTGTCCTGCACGGCTTGCTGGAGCTCCTGCCCCCCCCCCTGTGAGCCCACTGTGCTCTGATGGTCGGCTCGCCCACTCTGTTCTGATGAGTCCACACCGTTACAGCTGAACATCAGTGATTTGTTTTACAATGGCGTTTGTTAGCAACCAGGAAATGACTCCAGTGATGACGAACAGGTGGGAATGCTGCGTGGGCTCTGGGGGCGCGTTGGGGGACGTTGTGGGGACGTTGGGGGGGACGTTGTGGGGACGTTGGAGGGACGTTGTGGGGACGTTGGGGGACGTTGGGGGACGTTGGGGGGGACGTTGTGGGGGACGTTGGAGGGACGTTGGGGGAACGTTGGGGGGACGTTGGAGGGACGTTGTGGGGACGTTGGAGGGACGTTGGAGGGACGTTGGAGGGACGTTGGGGGGACGTTGGGGGGACGTTGTGGGGACGTTGGAGGGACGTTGGGGGACGTTGGGGGAACGTTGGGGGGACGTTGGAGGGACGTTGTGGGGACATTGGAGGGACGTTGGGGGGACGTTGGGGGAACGTTGGGGGACGTTGTGGGGACGTTGGAGGGACGTTGGGGGGACGTTGGGGGGACGTTGTGGGGCTAGCTGCTGCTGGAGCGGACAGTGTGAGCTGGGTTACTGGTGACATTTCCTGGTTGCTGCGTGGGGTCTGCGAGACACAGCGAACTCAGCCTGAACTCTGCTGAGGGGGTTGCAGCACCCCAATCTGCGAGGCTCCACTAGCACGCACCCCCCCACGCACCCCCAAACGCGGCGCACCTACAGTGTAAGTGCGCCACAGTTTCGCCGCTGCGAGACGTGGCTGAGAGTGTGTGAGGATCTCCACGGATTGGTCCATTTGGATTTTATTGTTCACAAACTCTCATAAAATTATTAAAACAACAGAAAAAAAACTGCTTCTTTAAAAAAAAAAAAAAAAATTATGTAATATTTTTTTTAAAACTTCGACTCCCACAATGCATCGCGGTAACAAACAGCCAATCGCAGCACTTTTTAGAAACCTGATTATAAACATGTTGACTCTTCCCACTAGAGTTATAGCTCTGAAGCTGCAGCTCTGATTCCTTCCGTTCTCCATGGCAACAGCAGCAGAGGCTCATGGGTATTGTAGTGTTTAGAAACATTAATCACAAATAACATGTAAACATCACACGGGGGGGGGGATTATAATTTAAAGAAAACACCTTTTTTTTTATGATTTGTTTAATTTTTCTATTTAAATGTTTTATTAAAATTCTTTTAGTTTTTAGTTCTTTTTTTATTTGAATTTAAACTTTTTTTAATTATTGGAGAAGAGGGGGGACACATGTTGATGTAGAAGAGACATGAAGAAGAGGGGACACATGTTGATGTAGAGAAGAGACATGAAGAAGAGGGGACACATGTTGATGTAGAAGAGACATGGAGAAGAGGGGACACATGTTGATGTAGAAGAGACATGAGAAGAGGGGACACATGTTGATGTAGAAGAGACATGAAGAAGAGGGGACACATGGTGATGTAGAAGAGACATGAAGAAGAGGGGACACATGTTGATGTAGAAGAGACATGAAGAAGAGGGACACATGGTGATGTAGAAGAGACATGTGGAAGAGGGGACACATGTTGATGTAGAAGAGACATGGAGAAGAGGGGACACATGGTGATGTAGAGGAGACATGAAGAAGAGGGGACACATGGTGATGTAGAAGAGACATGAAGAAGAGGGGACACATTGATGTAGAGGAGACATGAGAAGAGGGGACACATGTTGATGTAGAAGAGACATGAAGAAGAGGGGACACATGTTGATGTAGAAGGACATGTGGAAGAGGGGACACATGTTGATGTAGAAGAGACATGGAGAAGAGGGGACACATGGTGATGTAGAGGAGACATGAAGAAGAGGGACACATGGTGATGTAGAAGAGACATGAAGAAGAGGGGACACATGTTGATGTAGGAGAGACATGAGAGAAGAGGGGACACATGTGATGTAGAAGAGACATGGAGAAGAGGGGACACATGTTGATGCAGGAGAGACATGGAGAAGAGGGGACACATGTTGATGTAGAAGAGACAGGAGAAGAGAGGGGACACATGTTGATGTAGAAGAGACATGTGTCCCCTCTACACAGAGGGGACACATGTTGATGTAGGAGAGACATGGAGAAGAGGGGACACATGTTGATGCAGGAGAGACATGGAGAAGAGGGGACACATGTTGATGTAGAAGAGACAGGAAGAAGAGGGGACACATGTTGATGTAGAAGAGACATGTGTCCCCTCTACACAGAGGGGACACATGTTGATGTAGGAGAGACATGGAGAAGAGGGGACACATGTTGATGCAGGAGAGACATGGAGAAGAGGGGACACATGTTGATGTAGGAGAGACATGAAGAAGAGGGGACATGTTGATGCAGGAGAGACATGTGTCCCCTCTACAAAGAGGGACACATGTTGATGGAGGAGAGACATGGAGAAGAGGGGACACATGTTGATGGAGGAGAGACATGGAGAAGGGGACACATGTTGATGTAGAAGAGACATGAAGAAGAGGGGACACATGTTGATGTAGAGGAGACATGGAGAAGAGGGGACACATGGTGATGTAGAAGAGACATGAAGAAGAGGGGACACATGGTGATGTAGAAGAGACATGTGTCCCCTCTACACAGAGGGGACACATGTTGATGTAGGAGAGACATGGAGAAGAGGGGACACATGTTGATGCAGGAGAGACATGGAGAAGAGGGGACACATGTTGATGTAGGAGAGACATGAAGAAGAGGGGACACATGTTGATGCAGGAGAGACATGTGTCCCCTCTACACAGAGGGGACACATGTTGATGTAGGAGAGACATGGAGAAGAGGGGACACATGTTGATGCAGGAGAGACATGGAGAAGAGGGGACACATGTTGATGTAGAAGAGACAGGAAGAAGAGGGGACACATGTTGATGTAGAAGAGACATGTGTCCCCTCTACACAGAGGGGACACATGTTGATGTAGGAAGACATGAAGAAGAGGGGACACATGTTGATGTAGAGGAGACATGAAGAAGAGGGGACACATGTTGATGTAGAGGAGACATGAAGAAGAGGGGACACATGTTGATGTAGAAGAGACATGTGTCCCCTCTACACAGAGGGGACACATGTTGATGTAGAAGAGACATGAAGAAGAGGGGACACATGTTGATGTAGAAGAGACAGGAAGAAGAGGGGACACATGTTGATGTAGAAGAGACATGTGTCCCCTCTACACGAGGGGACACATGTTGATGTAGGAGAGACATGGAGAAGAGGGGACACATGTTTGATGTAGAAGAGACATGTGTCCCCTCTACACAGAGGGGACACATGTTGATGTAGGAGAGACATGAAGAAGAGGGGACACATGTTGATGTAGAGAGACATGAAGAAGAGGGGACACATGTTGATGTAGAGGAGACATGAAGAAGAGGGAACACATGTTGATGTAGAAGAGACAGGAAGAAGAGGGGACACATGTTGATGTAGGAGAGACATGAAGAAGAGGGGACACATGGTGATGTAGAAGAGACATGTGTCCCCTCTACACAGAGGGAACACATGTTGATGTAGGAGAGACATGGAGAAGAGGGGACACATGTTGATGTAGAAGAGACATGTAGAAGAGGGGATACATGTTGATGTAGAAGAGACATGGAGAAGAGGGGACACATGTTGATGTAGAAGAGACATGGAGAAGAGGGGATACATGTTGATGTAGAAGAGACATGGAGAAGAGGGGACACATGTTGATGTAGAAGAGACATGGAGAAGAGGGGACACATGTTGATGTAGAAGTGACATGGAGAAGAGGGGACACATGTTGATGTAGAAGAGACATGGAGAAGAGGGGACACATGTTGATGTAGAAAGTGACATGGAGAAGAGGGGACACATGTTGATGTAGAAGAGACATGGAGAAGAGGGGACACATGTTGATGTAGAAGAGACATGAAGAAGAGGGGACACATGTTGATGTAGAAGTGACATGGAGAAGAGGGGACACATGTTGATGTAGAAGAGAGACATGGAGAAGAGGGGACACATGTTGATGTAGAAGTGACATGGAGAAGAGGGGACACATGTTGATGTAGGAGAGACATGAAGAAGAGGGGACACATGTTGATGTAGGAGAGACATGAAGAAGAGGGGAGACATGAAGAAGAGGGGACACATGTTGATGTAGGAGAGACATGAAGAAGAGGGGACACATGTTGATGTAGGAGAGACATGAAGAAGAGGGGACACATGTTGATGTAGGAGAGACATGAAGAAGAGGGGACACATGTTGATGTAGGAGAGACATGAAGAAGAGGGGACACATGTTGATGTAGGAGAGACATGAAGAAGAGGGGACACATGTGATGTAGGAGAGACATGAAGAAGAGGGGACACATGTTGATGTAGGAGGAGACGTGAAGAAGAGGGGACACATGTTGATGTAGAAGAGACAGGAAGAGAGGGACACATGTTGATGTAGAAGAGACATGGAGAAGAGGGGACACATGTTGACGTAGAGAGAGAGACATGAAGAAGAGGGGACACATGTTGATGTAGGAGAGACATGAAGAAGAGGGGGACACATGTTGATGGAGAAGAGACATGAAGAAGAGGGGACACGTGTTGATGTAGAAGAGACATGAAGAGAGGGGACACATGTTGATGTAGGAGAGACGTGAAGAAGGGGGACACGTGTTGATGTAGAGGAGACATGAAGAAGAGGGGACACATGTTGATGTAGAAGAGACATGAAGAAGAGGGGACACATGTTGATGTAGAGGAGACATGAAGAAGAGGGGACACATGTTGATGTAGGAGAGACGTGAAGAAGAGGGGACACATGTTGATGTAGAAGAGACAGGAAGAAGAGGGGACACATGTTGATGTAGAAGAGACATGTGTCCCCTCTACACAGAGGGGACACATTTTGATGTAGGAGAGACATGGAGAAGAGGGGACACATGTTGATGCAGGAGAGACATGGAGAAGAGGGGACACATGTTGATGTAGGAGAGACATGAGAAGAGGGGACACATGTTGATGTAGAAGAGACATGAAGAAGAGGGGACACATGTTGATGGGAAGAGACATGAAGAAGAGGGGACACATGTTGATGTAGAAGAGACATGAAGAAGAGGGGACACATGTTGATGTAGGAGAGACGTGAAGAAGAGGGGACACGTGTTGATGTAGGAGACATGAAGAAGAGGGGACACATGTTGATGTAGAAGAGACATGAAGAAGAGGGGACACATGTTGATGTAGAGGAGACATGAAGAAGAGGGGACACATGTTGATGTAGGAGAGATGTGAAGAAGAGGGGACACATGTTGATGTAGAAGAGACAGGAAGAAGAGGGGACACATGTTTGGAGAAGAGGGGACACATGTGGAGAAGAGGGGACATGTTGATGCAGGAGAGACATGGAAGAGGGGACACATGTTGATGTAGGAGAGACATGAAGAAGAGGGGACACATGTTGATGCAGGAGAGACATGTGTCCCCTCTACACAGAGGGGACACATGTTGGTGTAGGAGAGACATGGAGAAGAGGGGACACATGTTGATGCAGGAGAGACTGGAGAAGAGGGGACACATTTTGTTGTAGGAGAGACTGGAGAAGAGGGGGACACATGTTGATGTAGAAGAGACATGTGTCCCCTCTACACAGAGGGGACACATGTTGATGTAGGAGAGACATGAAGAAGGGGGACACAGTTGATGCAGGAGAGACAGAAGAAGAAGGGGACACATGTTGATGTAGGAGAGACGTGAAGAAGAGGGGACACATGTTGATGTAGAAGAGACATGAAGAAGAGGGGACACATGTTGATGTAGGAGAGGACGTGAAGAAGAGGGGACACGTGTGTGCTGTAGGAGACCATGAAGAAGAGGGGACACATGTTGATGTAGAAGAGACATGAAGAAGAGGGGACACATGTTGATGTAGAGGAGACATGAAGAAGAGGGGACACATGTTGATGTAGGAGAGACGTGAAGAAGGGGGACACATGTTGATGTAGGAGAGACATGAAGAAGAGGGGACACATGTTGATGCAGGAGAGACATGTGTCCCCTCTACTTAGAGGGGACACATGTTGATGTAGGAGAGACATGGAGAAGAGGGGACACATGTTGTGCAGGAGAGACATGGAGAAGAGGGGACACATGTTGATGTAGAAGAGACATGTGTCCCCTCTACACAGAGGGGACACATGTTGATGTAGGGAGACATGGAGAAGAGGGGACACATGTTGATGTAGAAGGACATGTGTCCCCTCTACACAGAGGGGACACATGTTGATGTAGGAGAGACATGAAGAAGAGGGGACACATGTTGATGTAGGAGAGACATGAAGAAGAGGGGACACATGTTGATGTAGGAGAGACATGAAGAAGAGGGGACACATGTTGATGTAGGAGAGACGTGAAGAAGAGGGGACACATGTTGATGTAGGAGAGACATGTGTCCCTCTTCTTCACGTCTCTCCTGCATCAACATGTGTCCCCTCTACACAGAGGGGAACATGTTGATGAAGAAGAGGGGAACTGTTGATGTAGAAGAGACATGGAGAAGAGGGGACACATTTGATGTAGAGAGACATGAAGAAGAGGGACACATGTTGATGCAGGAGAGACGTGAGGAAGTGGATCTTGCATGATAGGTGCCCTCTGACTCCTCCCCCTCAGGAGCCTCCCGGTCACGATGACTCAGCAGATGCAGAACCTTGCAGCTGACTCAGAGCAGGAAGTGCCCCGGAGGCCCCGCCTCCCCCAGCGCCGCCAAGCGCCTCTACAGGAACCTGTCGGAGAAGCTGAGAGGAAGCACCGCCTCCTTCGAGGACACCTACTTCTTCGGGAAGACCGACCGCCTCCGAAAAGCCTCGGTGAGTCGCTGCCTCGGTGTGACTGTGGTCCTGCAGAGCAAGCACACTCACAGCAGAGAGACTCCTTCTGTGCCAGCAGAGAGGACACTGGCCTCTCCAGGTCGTCTCCAGGTCGTCTCCAGGTCCATTCCATCTGTTGCTATCAGGGGGTAGAGATTCTCGACCTGCTCTGAAGACAAATCGCTGTTCAAGATCATTCATCCCCTCTGCACGCTAACTTCACATTCTTGATGGATTGAATGATTGATCGATTGGTTGGTTGATTGGTTGATTGATTGATTGGTTGGTTGATTGGTTGATTGGTTGATGGTTGATTGGTTGATTGGTTGGTTGATTGGTTGGTTGATTGGTTGATTGGTGGTTGATTGGTTGATTGGTTGCTGATTGGTTGATTGGTGTGATTGGTTGATTGGTTGGTTGGTTGTTGTTGTTGATTGATTGGTTGATTGGTTGGTTGATTGGTTGATTGGTTGGTTGATTGGTTGATTGGTTGGTTGGTTGATTGGTTGATTGGTTGATTGGTTGATTGGTTGGTTGATTGGTTGGTTGATTGGTTGATTGGTTGGTTGATTGGTTGATTGGTTGATTGCTTGGTTGATTGGTTGGTTGATTGGTTGATTGGTTGATTGATTGGTTGATTGGTTGATATGATTGGTTGAATGATTGGTTGATGATGATTGGTTGATTGGTTGGTTGATTGGTTGGTGATTGGTTGATTGATGGTGGTTGGTTGGTTGATTGATTGGTTGGTTGATCGATTGGTTGATTGATTGGTTGATTGATTGGTGATTGGTTGATTGGTTGAATGATTGGTTGGTTGATGATGGTTGATTGGTTGGTTGGTGATTAGGTTGATTGGTGATGATTGTTGATTGGTGGTTGATGGTTGATTGATTGGTTGATTGGTTGATTGGTTGATTGGTGGTTGATGGTTGGTTGATTGGTTGGTTGATTGATTGGTTGATTGATTGGTTGAGTGGTGATGGTTGGTTGATTGATTGGTTGATTGGTTGATTTATTAGTTGATTGATGGTTGATTGATTGATTGGTTGATTGATTGGTTGATTGATTGGTTGATTGTTTTATTGATTGGTTGGTTGATTGGTTGGTTGATTGGTGTGATTGGTTGATTGGTTGGTGATTGATTGGTTTGGTTTGATTGGTTGCGTTGATTGGTGTTGATTGGTTGGTTGATTGGTGGATTGGTTGGGTGATTGATTGATTGATTGGTTGTTGATGGTGGTGATTGGTTGATTGGTTGAGTGGTTGATTTGGTTGGTGATTGATTGGGTTGAGTGTGTTTGATTGATGAATGAGGCTGACGGTGTCTTGCTCAAGGGCACCACGGAATGCTGCAGTGACGATCAAGGAGGGATGTGAACGGTGCTGACCGATCGTTCCATACGATCTAACCACTGCGCCCAAAACCGCCCCATGACAGTCGACGGAAAGAGAGTGAGTATCCCACACCAACAGGCACCCTCGGGGTGTGGATTTCTCACTCCGTCTGCAGCTCCGTCTCGTGTTCTTCTTCCTGCGAGGACAGAAAGGAGTAACACGTGTGCGGTGGACCCTGTGTCAGGAGGGACGATCAATAAAGATCTGCTTTCAATAATCCAGTTAACATCCTGAAGCCTCTATTAGAATCTCTGACCCAATTCAGAGGCAATGGACGTCCACTCTCGGGAGAGACACCTCCAGCATGTGTGCCTGAAATGGGACTCAGGTTATTTCACACATCCAGGACAGAGACTGGGGAAATCACCTCTCTGTGGCCCCTCCAAGAGCCCCAAAGGACAGACTAATGACCTCCAGCATGTGTCCCTGAAATGGGGACTCAGGTTATTTCACACCTCCAGGAGAGAGACCAGTAATTGCACCTCTCTGTGGCCCCTCCAAGAGCCCCAAAGGACGGACTAATGACCTCCAGCATGTGTCCCTGATATGGACACCTCCATAACCTCGCACACCGTGAGTCCCCGGGCCCCCGGACTTAAGCACCTCCCCACGGACTAAACCCAGATGATCACACCCTACAGAACCTCATGCCCTGGTAACACTTTAAATAGTCTGATACTTCCAGGGCTCATCACTGCACTTTACAAGCCAGAAATAATGTTTAAATGGTCGGGAAAGTGTTTTTAAACATCTGGAAGAGAGTTTTAGCCTGTCGTTTAACAAGATATCATTTAACATTGAACCTCTCCTGGAAATGCACAGAATATGTCCATTTCCAGGAGAGGTTCAATGTTAGATCATATCGTGCAAAATGACAGGCTAAAACCCAGGAATAAGTGTTTGAAAGGCGGGGGAAAGTTGTTTAAAATAGTCTGATACCTCCAGGGCGCATCACCGCATTTTACAGCCAGGGAAGGTGCCTGAATCCTGGGTAAACTTTGTGTAAATAGTCTGATACCTGGCACTGTATCTGCGGGAATCTTCAAGGTTATATTCATGTTTTTTTATTTATTTAATTATCACACGATTTTTACAAAAACAGTATACACAATAAACATAATAAACACCTGATTAGCGGGGGGGGGGAAAAGGCTCTGTCAACCGGCGCTGAAGAAGAGGTGTCGCTGCTATCCGCCCCTGAGGCCTCTTCGGAGGTATCTGACGGCGGTAGAACTCCTTCCGATGATGATGCAGCTGCTGCCGCCCTGAACATGGAGCGGATCTTCAATCCCTCCTTTATTCCAGGCGTATTCGCGTAGAACCGGTCTGCAGTGCTCACGTCGTGACACATAAACCCGGCGAGAATCGACCTGCTTTCTGGATCTTGGTGATGCTTGATGTTGTCAGCCAGGGCAGTGCGCAGGATTGAGAAGGTGACGGCTGTTTCTTCTAGCCCAGCATCAGCCCAAGCCCTCTTCAAGTGAGCGTTCAGGTTCTTGGAGGCATGCTTCCCCGTTGTGACCTGATGTGCTTCATCTCGGGAGAACTCAGGGTGGCCATGAGTCACATGACGGTCTAGTCTCTTCCCAGCATACGGACACCCTGTGATGGGACAGGGTTTGGTCCGAACATTTATTCTGCCACTGGCCATTTTTAGAATGATGCCTCTTTCCTCCAAGTTCCACACTGCATGTTTGTGCTTCAGGTGCTTGTTCAAAGCCAGATAGAAGAGTCTGCACACCGGGCATTCGGACGACATCCTTACTGAAACAGACACCGTGAATTGTATTTAAATTATTTTGTGTTTCTCTCCGTTTATATGCGTTAGCGTAACCGGTGATTGCAACAATGGGTCCGATGCTTCAATGCCTGGTACACGGACCAAGGGAGGACTTGGGTTACCACCGGGCTAAATGGTCCCACCTCCGCACCAACGCGGGGCTGGTGATGGCAACTTTGGGTCCGATGCATCAATTCATGCTGCCCGACCATGAGAGGGTTTGGGGTGCCCCGGAACCAGGCAGGACCCCAGCAGGAAACACGTGTTATGGTCAAAGGAGGAAAGAGTGATAGAACCGGGGTAAAGCAAAGAAAGTGTCCGACAATAGTGACTTGTGAGGCGGCCAGAGAGTCTGTCATCTCTCGGTCCTATCCTCCAGGCAATGCGGTACCAGAACTGGGTCAAACTGACCAAAATGTAAAACAAATAAGATTCAATTCATCCATGGAAAAGGGCTGAAAATGAAAAAAAGTATCCGAAAATAGTGCATCATGAGCCCGCAAGAGTCCCCTGTCAACTCCCCTTGCATTCCTCCAGAGTCAGGAAAAGTATGTTATCTTTTGGGAGAACCAGAAGAAAGGGGTGAAAATGGAGAACTTGTATCCCAAAATAGTGCCTCTTGAGGCAGGTAGAGTCCCACCAAACTCCCCTTGCATTCCTCCAGAGACCAGTTCAAAAACTTAAAGTTTGGTAAGAACCATGCTGGGGGGTCTCCAGGCAACAATTGTATCCGAGCCAAAGCCCTCATGTAGCGGATGCATTCCTCCATGATGTGAAACAGCCGTGAGTGCTTTTGAGTGCTCTCAAAAACCGGGTTTCCGATTTCGTGCGGACGGTAGCTTGAAAAACATGAATGCATTTTTTTTGACGGAGGAGGGGAGGTCTCGATTGCCCTCTCCGTTGTAAAATGCAACGGGGGAGTGCAAATGTCCTCCGGGGCTTCGACGGAAGCGCCGAAGACTTGAGCTTTTCCGAGCCCCTCCTCCGTTGGCACTTTGTCGTTTTTTCGAGAATTTTTTTAAACTTCATTTTTGATAATCTTAAGATATAATTGACCGTTTTTCTTTACTTTTTTCGGCTTTCCACGGGTGAGGGCGCATGGCAGGCCGCCTATGAGCTCCCAAATTTGGCCTGGAACCTCCGGAATTGTGGGCTAATCTCCATAAACTGACAAAGTCACCCAGAAATGTCACTTTAATAGCCCAAAAATATATAATACAAATACATTTACATAGTAAAAGGTACAATTGTGCTCCTAATTACCCGGAATTTGATTTATATAGCCCCATGATAGTGAATAAAAATCATTTTCATGGAAAAAAGTGTTAAAACGCCTGATTAATATGTTGTAATGTCGTCTGCAGGTTCACTGCTGTTAGCAGGGTCTCACAGGCACCTAGGCAGAGATCCAGGGTGATGCACAAGGCTTTCATACCCAGCAATAAGTGTTTGAAAGGCGGGGAACAGTGCTGTGAATACAGGGAGAGAGCAGCCAGAGAGAAGCGGGCTCTGAGAGCCACAGAGCACACCCAGAGATCTCCTTGCAGCGCATGGCTCTTGCACCCAGACTGCACCCAGAGAACAGGCTGCTTCACAGCACTTTGCAAGCCAGGACAAGTGATTGAATCCTGGGTATACATGTTTTAAATAGTCTGATACCTCCAGGGCGCATCACCACATTTTACAAGCCAGGGAAGGTGCCTGCATCCTGGGTAAAC
The DNA here is from genome assembly GCA_023974075.1 of Chaenocephalus aceratus. Lineage (NCBI taxonomy): Eukaryota > Metazoa > Chordata > Actinopteri > Perciformes > Channichthyidae > Chaenocephalus > Chaenocephalus aceratus. Next base: position 21,941 of record JAMFTG010000679.1, on the reverse strand, counting down.
ATTGTTTAATTGTTTAATTGTTTTAAATGTGTGAAACAGTGTTTTGTCATTTTCAAAACTCTCCCGTCATTGACCGGAGAAATTGGATCGATGTTGTTTTCAATCTGACCGTTAATATTCCAGTGAGACGAAGTCCGTACAATGACCGGAGTGACCCCATGTTCATTTTGTCCCAAAAACCGGAGCCTTCCCTCCAGAGGCTCCGGAGCCTCCAGCTGCTTTTGTTCACTTTCTACTGAGAGCTATTCAACAGCTTTCTGTGTCTGTCGCTTCTACATCCTCTCACTCTTCATCCACTCACTCCTGATCCTCTCACCCTTCATCTTCTCACTCTTCATCACCTCCTCCCTGCTGAGATTCATCATGGCTGAGGGACTCGATGAGTGAGACACTAGACGGTTAAAGGTGGGGTAGGTCATTTTGGAGAAACCAGCTGGAGTGGCTAGAGTTTGAAAATACACAGCCGGAAGAAATCTGCCCCTTCCTCGCAGAGCCCCTCCTCCAACACACACGAACGCGCACGTGACCAATGAGGGCACGAGATAAGTTTGTGCGCAGATGGAAGGCTGACAGGCAGGTAGGCCGTCCAGTTACTTTAGCCGGCTCAGATGATTGGTCGTGCTTTTCACAGCGCCACGGCTTCAAAGCACTTCAGATATTCATTGCTATCGGACGTTGAGAGCTTTCCATGGAATATAACAACAAGTGTATCTCGAGCCGGTTTCTCAAACTTACCTACCCCACCTTTAAGTATATGTTAAAAGTTTAAATGAATATACTTTAAATCAAGGGTTAAAGTTTACTGATTTGTTACTTGTTATTATTTTGGTTACGGTTGTTAATTTACAACAGAAACATCTGAAATGTATGAGAAGAAAATAGTAAAATGCGTAATTTTCCGACACTAAAAGAGAGCGCTTGTTTCGTCCTCAGGCGATGCAGGGCAGCGACTGCATCTTCGAGGCGGTGGAGCAGCAGGACCTGGACTCGGTGCAGATTCTTCTCTACCAGTTCTCAGCCGAGGAGCTGGACCTGAACACCCCGAACAGCCAGGGGCTAACTCCTCTGGACATCTCCATCATGACCAACAACACGCCCATTGCCAAGCTGCTGCTGAGGGCCGGAGGCAGGGAGAGCCCCCACTGTGAGTAACACTGATTAATACATAATATATATATATATAAAGAACTACAGCTCGTCACATGACTTCACGTCACCACCGCTAAGCTAAAGGAGGCTAATGTTGGGCGATAAAGGAACTACAGCACGGTCACATGACTTCACGACACCACCGCTAAGCTAAAGGTGGCTAATGTTGGGCTATAAAGGACTACAGCACGGTCACATGACTATCACGTCACCACCGCTAAGCTAAAGGTGGCTAATGTTGGGCTAATAAAGGAACTACAGTACGGTCACATGACTTCACGTTCACCACCGCTAAGCTAAAGGTGGCTAATGTGGGCTATAAGGAACTGCAGCACGTTCACATGACTTCACGTCACCACCGCTAAGCTAAAGGAGGCTATGTTGGGCGATAAAGGAACTACAGCACGGTCACATGACTTCACGTCCCACCGCTAAGCTAAAGGCGGCTAATGTTGGGCTATAAAGGAACTACAGCACGGTCACATGACTTCACGTCACCACAGCGCTAAGCTAAAGGCGGCTAATGTTGGCTATAAAGGAACTACAGCACGGTCACATGACTTCACGACCACCACCGCTAAGCTAAAGGCGGCTAATGTGGGCTATAAAGGAACTACAACACGGTCACTGACTTCACGTCACCAACCGCTAAGCTAAAGGCGGCTAATGTTGGGCTATAAAGGAACTACAGCACGGTCACATGACTTCACGTCACCACCGCTAAGCTAAGGCGGCTAATGTTGGGCTATAAAGGAACTACAGCACGGTCACATGACTTCACGTCTCCACCGCTAAGCTAAAGGAGGCTAATGTTGGGCTATAAAGGAACTACAGCACGGTCACATGACTTCACGTCACCCACCGCTAAGCTAAAGGAGGCTAATGTTGGGCTATCAAGGAACTACAGCACGGTCACATGACTTCACGTCACCACCGCTAAGCTAAAGGAGGCTAATGTTGGGCTATAAAGGAACTACAGCACGGTCACATGACTTCACGTCACCACCGCTAAGCTAAAGGAGGCTAATGTTGGGCTATAAAGGAACTACAGCACGGTCACATGACTTCACGTCACCACCGCTAAGCTAAAGGCGGCTAATTGTTGGCTATAAAGGAACTACAGCACGGTCACATGACTTCACGTCTCCACCGCTAAGCTAAAGGAGGCTAATGTTGGGCTATAAAGGAACTACAGGCACGGTCACATGACTTCACGACACCACCGCTAAGCTAAAGGTGGCTAATGTTGGGCTATAAAGGAACTACAGCACGGTCACATGACTTCACGTCACCACCGCTAAGCTAAAGGAGGCTAATGTTGGGCTATAAAGGAACTACAGCACGGTCACATGACTTCACGTCTCCACCGCTAAGCTAAAGGAGGCTAATGTTGGGCTATAAAGGAACTACTACAGCACGGTCACATGACTTCACGACACCACCGCTAAGCTAAGGTGGCTAATGTTGGGCTATAAAGGAACTACAGCACGGTCACATGACTTCACGTCACCACCGCTAAGCTAAAGGTGGCTAATGTTGGGCTATAAAGGAACTACAGTACGGTCACATGACTTCACGTCACCACCGCTAAGCTAAAGGTGGCTAATGTTGGGCTATAAAGGAACTACAGCACGTTCACATGACTTCACGTCACCACCGCTAAGCTAAAGGAGGCTAATGTTGGGCGATAAAGGAACTACAGCACGGTCACATGACTTCACGTCCCCACCGCTAAGCTAAAGGCGGCTAATGTTGGGCTATAAAGGAACTACAGTACGGTCACATGACTTCACGTCACCACCGCTAAGCTAAAGGTGGCTAATGTTGGGCTATAAAGGAACTACAGCACGTTCACATGACTTCACGTCACCACCGCTAAGCTAAAGGAGGCTAATGTTGGGCGATAAAGGAACTACAGCACGGTCACATGACTTCACGTCACCACCGCTAAGCTAAAGGTGGCTAATGTTGGGCTATAAAGGAACTATAGCACGGTCACATGACTTCACGTCACCACCGCTAAGCTAAAGGTGGCTAATGTTGGGCTATAAAGGAACTACAGTACGGTCACATGACTTCACGTCACCACCCGCTAAGCTAAAGGTGGCTAATGTTGGGCTATAAAGGAACTGCAGCACGTTCACATGACTTCACGTCACCACCGCTAAGCTAAGGAGGCTAATGTTGGGCGATAAAGGAACTACAGCACGGTCACATGACTTCACGTCCCCACCGCTAAGCTAAAGGCGGCTAATGTTGGGCTATAAAGGAACTACAGCACGGTCACATGACTTCACGACACCACCGCTAAGCTAAAGGTGGCTAATGTTGGGCTATAAAGGAACTACAGCACGGTCACATGACTTCACGTCACCACCGCTAAGCTAAAGGTGGCTAATGTTGGGCTATAAAGGAACTACAGTACGGTCACATGACTTCACGTCACCACCGCTAAGCTAAAGGTGGCTAATGTTGGGCTATAAAGGAACTACAGCACGTTCACATGACTTCACGTCACCACCGCTAAGCTAAAGGAGGCTAATGTTGGGCGATAAAGGAACTACAGCACGGTCACATGACTTCACGTCCCACCGCTAAGCTAAAGGCGGCTAATGTTGGGCTATAAAGGAACTACAGTACGGTCACATGACTTCACGTCACCACCGCTAAGCTAAAGGTGGCTAATGTTTGGGCTATAAAGGAACTACAGCACGTTCACATGACTTCACGTCACCACCGCTAAGCTAAAGGAGGCTAATGTTGGGCGATAAAGGAACTACAGCACGGTCACATGACTTCACGTCACCACCCGCTAAGCTAAAGGTGGCTAATGTTGGGCTATAAAGGAACTATAGCACGGTCACACATGACTTCACGTCACCACCGCTAAGCTAAAGGTGGCTAATGTTGGGCTATAAAGGAACTACAGTACGGTCACATGACTTCACGTCACCACCGCTAAGCTAAAGGTGGCTAATGTTGGGCTATAAAGGAACTGCAGCACGTTCACATGACTTCACGTCACCACCCGCTAAGCTAAAGGTGGCTAATGTTGGGCTATAAAGGAACTACAGCACGTTCACATGACTTCACGTCACCACCGCTAAGCTAAAGGAGGCTAATGTTGGGCGATAAAGGAACTACAGCACGGTCACATGACTTCACGTCCCCACCGCTAAGCTAAAGGCGGCTAATGTTGGGCTATAAAGGAACTACAGTACGGTCACATGACTTCACGTCACCACCGCTAAGCTAAAGGTGGCTAATGTTGGGCTATAAAGGAACTACAGCACGTTCACATGACTTCACGTCACCACCGCTAAGCTAAAGGAGGCTAATGTTGGGCGATAAAGGAACTACAGCACGGTCACATGACTTCACGTCACCACCGCTAAGCTAAAGGTGGCTAATGTTGGGCTATAAAGGAACTATAGCACGGTCACATGACTTCACGTCACCACCGCTAAGCTAAAGGTGGCTAATGTTGGGCTATAAAGGAACTACAGTACGGTCACATGACTTCACGTCACCACCGCTAAGCTAAAGGTGGCTAATGTTGGGCTATAAAGGAACTGCAGCACGTTCACATGACTTCACGTCACCACCGCTAAGCTAAAGGAGGCTAATGTTGGGCGATAAAGGAACTACAGCACGGTCACATGACTTCACGTCCCCACCGCTAAGCTAAAGGCGGCTAATGTTGGGCTATAAAGGAACTACAGCACGGTCACATGACTTCACGTCACCACCGCTAAGCTAAAGGCGGCTAATGTTGGGCTATAAAGGAACTACAGCACGGTCACATGACTTCACGACACCACCGCTAAGCTAAAGGCGGCTAATGTTGGGCTATAAAGGAACTACAACACGGTCACATGACTTCACGTCACCACCGCTAAGCTAAAGGCGGCTAATGTTGGGCTATAAAGGAACTACAGCACGGTCACATGACTTCACGTCACCACCGCTAAGCTAAAGGCGGCTAATGTTGGGCTATAAAGGAACTACAGCACGGTCACATGACTTCACGTCTCCACCGCTAAGCTAAAGGAGGCTAATGTTGGGCTATAAAGGAACTACAGCACGGTCACATGACTTCACGTCACCACCGCTAAGCTAAAGGAGGCTAATGTTGGGCTATCAAGGAACTACAGCACGGTCACATGACTTCACGTCACCACCGCTAAGCTAAAGGAGGCTAATGTTGGGCTATAAAGGAACTACACAGCACGGTCACATGACTTCACGTCACCACCGCTAAGCTAAAGGAGGCTAATGTTGGGCTATAAAGGAACTACAGCACGGTCCACATGACTTCACGTCACCACCGCTAAGCTAAAGGCGGCTAATGTTGGGCTATAAAGGAACTACAAGCACGGTCACATGACTTCACGTCTCCACCGCTAAGCTAAAGGAGGCTAATGTTGGGCTATAAAGGAACTACAGCACGGTCACATGACTTCACGACACCACCGCTAAGCTAAAGGTGGCTAATGTTGGGCTATAAAGGAACTACAGCACGGTCACATGACTTCACGTCACCACCGCTAAGCTAAAGGAGGCTAATGTTGGGCTATAAAGGAACTACAGCACGGTCACATGACTTCACGTCTCCACCGCTAAGCTAAAGGAGGCTAATGTTGGGCTATAAAGGAACTACAGCACGGTCACATGACTTCACGACACCACCGCTAAGCTAAAGGTGGCTAATGTTGGGCTATAAAGGAACTACAGCACGGTCACATGACTTCACGTCACCACCGCTAAGCTAAAGGAGGCTAATGTTGGGCTATCAAGGAACTACAGCACGGTCACATGACTTCACGTCACCACCGCTAAGCTAAAGGAGGCTAATGTTGGGCTATAAAGGAACTACAGCACGGTCACATGACTTCACGTCACCACCGCTAAGCTAAAGGAGGCTAATGTTGGGCTATCAAGGAACTACAGCACGGTCACATGACTTCACGTCACCACCGCTAAGCTAAAGGAGGCTAATGTTGGGCTATAAAAGAACTACAGCACAGTCACATGACTTCACGTCACCACCGCTAAGCTAAAGGAGGCTAATGTTGGGCTATAAAGGAACTACAGCACGGTCACATGACTTCACGTTACCACCGCTAAGCTAAAGGAGGCTAATGTTGGGCTATCAAGGAACTACAGCACGGTCACATGACTTCACGTTACCACCGCTAAGCTAAAGGAGGCTAATGTTGGGCTATAAAGGAACTACAGCACGGTCACATGACTTCACGTCACCACCGCTAAGCTAAAGGAGGCTAATGTTGGGCTATCAAGGAACTACAGCACGGTCACATGACTTCACATCACCACCGCTAAGCTAAAGGTGGCTAATGTTGGGCTATCAAGGAACTACAGCACGGTCACATGACTTCACGTCACCACCGCTAAGCTAAAGGCGGCTAATGTTGGGCTATAAAGGAACGACAGCACGGTCACATGACTTCACGTCACCACCGCTAAGCTAAAGGAGGCTAATGTTGGGCTATAAAGGAACTACAGCACGGTCACATGACTTCACGTCACCACCGCTAAGCTAAAGGAGGCTAATGTTGGGCTATAAAGGAACTACAGCACGGTCACATGACTTCACGTCACCACCGCTAAGCTAAAGGAGGCTAATGTTGGGCTATAAAGGAACTACAGCACGGTCACATGACTTCACGTCACCACCGCTAAGCTAAAGGAGGCTAATGTTGGGCTATAAAGGAACTACAGCACGGTCACATGACTTCACGTCACCTCCGCTAAGCTAAAGGAGGCTAATGTTGGGTTATAAAGGAACTACAGCACGGTCACATGACTTCACGTCACCACCGCTAAGCTAAAGGAGGCTAATGTTGGGCTATAAAGGAACTACAGCACGGTCACATGACTTCACGTCACCACCGCTAAGCTAAAGGAGGCTAACGTTGGGCTGTAAACGTTGTTATATGAGAAACGCTCCAACAACTCTGAAAGCACAGCTGTGTCCTTCTACTGATCTGAAGTGATTTTTGTCTCCAACAATGAACCCAATTTCCGCCCGACGGTCTGCAGAACACGATGAAAAGGAGCCGAGTGACCCTCAGGAACATCATTACCTGCAGAGCGCGGCCACCTGGAGGGAAATGTCAGGAAAGGGTCACCGAGCTGCAGACTCGCAGAGGAAGGGAATATCTCTGCACTCTGTGAACCTTGAAAGCAATGTTTTTCTGGCTTTTTAAACATCGGAAGAAAACCAAACGGATCCATAATGGGAACAGTCGTTGGTTAAAGCCCTAGATGTGTACATTCATCAGCAGTGCTTTGGTGAGAGGAATTTCAATCGTTTTCTAGCACATAAAACATGTTTCTGTTTTATATCGTATTAGAGGAAACGTCTTTGGAAACCTTTCAGTATTTGTTTGACATTTGATTCACGTAAAAATAAGTGAGTGTGTGTTTTTGTGTGTGTGTTTTGTGTGTGTGTGTGTGTTTGTGTCTGTGTATGTGTGTGTTTTGTGTGTGTGTGTGTGTGTGTGTGTAGGTGTGCGTGTGTGTGTGTGTGTGTGTGTGTGTGTGTGTGTGTGTGTGTGTGTGTCTGTGTGTGTAGGGGGTCTCCTCACGGCAGTCGTACAATCCCATCGTTGTAAACAAACACAGTTAAATCTCTGCAGCTCATTCCTCAAGAGCCAAGTCAATCACTGTGTGTTCGTTTACGAGTCCCCGCAGGTTTATATTTAGGCGTCAGTCAGACGAGAAACTAATTTACAGCCTTTTCAATTAGCAGCCGGTAGCGGCCGTTAGCGGCCGTTAGCAGACGTTAGCAGACGTTAGCAGCCGGTAGCGGCCGTTAGCGGCCGTTAGCAGCCGTTAGCAGCCGTTAGCAGACGTTAGCAGCCGGTAGCGGCCGTTAGCGGCCGTTAGCAGCCGTTAGCAGACGTTAGCAGCCGGTGGCAGCCGTTAGCAGCCGGTGGCAGCCGTTAGCAGCCGGTGGCAGCCGTTAGCAGCCGGTAGCAGCTAACGACAGGAAGTGACACCTCCACCTTCAGAATAAAGTGCAGAGAGGCAGCGTTCACCTTTAGTCATGATGTCGTTTAAATTAAAGGTGAGAAGTGACTGAACGGTCAATCTGATTGGTCAATGCAACAGTTTCATTGCTATTTGTTTTAAGCTTCAAGGTTGCCTCTGAAGGCCTCAGGGCAGATGTGTTGCCTAGCAACACATTCTGACTTGTGATTAAAAGCTCTAACATTGCCAACAATTACTGGACGCAGCGCGACACGGAGAACATCTATGAACTGAAGGTTGTATTGTATTTCCCGTGTACTTCACACGTATTCCACGTGTACTTCACATGTATTTCACGTGTACTTCACACGTATTCCACGTGTACTTCACACATATTCCACGTGTACTTCACATGTATTCCACGTGTACTTCACATGTATTCCACGTGTACTTCACACGTATTCCATGTGTACTTCACACGTATTCCACGTGTACTTCACACGTATTATTCCACGTGTACTTCACATGTATTCCACGTGTACTTCACACGTATTCCACGTGTACTTCACACATATTCCACGTGTACTTCACATGTATTCCACGTGTACTTCACACGTATTCCACGTGTACTTCACATGTATTCCACGTGTATTCCACGTGTACTTCACATGTATTCCACGTGTACATACGTGTACTTCACATGTATTCCACGTGTACTTCACATGTATTCCACGTGTAAATATGTGTACTTCACATGTATTCCACGTGTACTTCACATGTATTCCACGTGTACTTCACATGTATTCCACGTGCACTTCACACGTATTCCACGTGTACTTCACATGTATTCCACGTGTACATACGTGTACTTCACATGTATTCCACGTGTACTTCACATGTATTCCACGTGTACATACGTGTACTTCACATGTATTCCACGTGTACTTCACATGTATTCCACGTGTATTCCACGTGTACTTCACATGTATTCCACGTGTACTTCACATGTATTCCACGTGCACTTCACATGTATTCCACGTGCACTTCACATGTATTCCCTGTGTAACAATCGAATGTCTCGCTGTGTCTCTGTTTAAGTGTTGCAAGCGTTTCCTCACCTTCTCCCTCTCTGTTTCCTGTGCGTGTGTTTGCAGTTGTGAGCGTGGAGGCTCGGGAGGCTCTGATTGGCTCCCTGGTGCAGGAGGCGGAGCTCCGAGCAGCTGATCTGTCCTCTCAGGCTCAGAGGGAGGGTCTCTCTCTGGAGGCCTGTCAGAAGGACAAGACCCTGAAAGCCTGGGAGTGGAGGAGCAAACTGTACCGCCGCATGAGGGCCGGATTCCTGCACGCACGTCAGTACATCATTATTTATGTTTTATTATAATGTATTTTATTATATTATATTTTATTCCGTGTGTGCGTACCTGCGTGCGTGCGTGCGACACCTGACCTCTGATCTGCAGGTTAATTATTTAAGTGTGTTGCAGTTATAAAACATGTTCTAGTTGGAAAGTCCATCACACAACGAGACGAGAAGAAACAGAAAGATGCAAAGTGAGACATAAATGATGCCAAACGAGATGCATTATCACGACCTCAAGAAGTCCAGAAAATAAGACGCACCACGAGAGGCTTAAAGCCTCTGCTTTGAGATGAGATGATCGACGTGTCAGACGCTTTGGACAGGTCAACAAACAGAGCTGCTCAACTCTGCTTATCATCTGGATACTCTCCACATCGTTCACACGTTCATCGTGGCAGTGATGGTGCTGCGCTGCTTTCTGAAGCCTGACTGATGCTCAGGACAGGTTGTCATGGTTACATAAAAACACCTTTACCTGTTCACTCACGAGGCGTTCAAGAGCCTGAGCCAGAACTGACCACTTAGAGACGGCCTATAGTTATTCAATCAGGTGGCCTCGCCTCCTTTCAGCGAAGGCAGGACACACGCTGACTTCCACACTTTAGAGATTGTGTTAGTGCTGAGGGAGAGGTTAGAGAGAGAAGTGAGAGGAGGAGCGATAACATCTGCTCCATCTTTAAAAAGAAAGGCTCTGCGTTGTCCGGGCCGGCCGGTTTCTGAGGATCTAGCTTGGTTAAAGCTTCACGAACAACATCAACAGCAAAAGGGGTCAAACTGAAAGGGTTTTTTTTAGGGGACTTGATGTTAGGGCGAGTCGGACTGTCCTCAATCTGAGTAACATCAAAGAGATACAAAGGTTTTTTAAATCCTCTGACACTGCAGTTAACCAGTCCCAGTTCAAATCTCCAAGCAGCTCTATTTCCTTGTAGTCTAGTTGTGATAAAAGATTTGCTAGTGAAGACAAGGAGTCTTTGCCAGCTGAGGGGGGTCTGTAGCCGCCCACCACCATGACCTTTGACCCTTTGCCACTTCTATATTTAAGGCTAAACATTCAAATTGCTTACTGATCGATTTGGAAACTAATGTGGTTACACTGAACTTATTCTTAACATAAATGGCAACGCCACCTATTTATTAGGCCGGTCGGTACGATACACATTAAAACCATTTAAGGCAATGTCAGAGGCCAAAATAGACGTGTTTAGCCATGTTTCAGATAAAACAATGACGTCAGCGTCAGTCGAGCCCAGATACGGACAACATCTAGTTTACCTGTCAGACTGCGCACATTCACGTGGATGAAACCCAACCCAGACCTAGCTTTAAAATCAGTAGAGATGTGGCTATTACTACTGGGCGGACCAGGGTTAGGTTGGACATTTCCTGACAGTAATAACAACAACAAAACCAGGCATCTTTTCCTCTTAAACGACACACATACACGTCATCTACTTTAGAAACAACGGAGAAGTCTGCGAGAGTGTGATTAGAGCTCAAGAAGCAGTCCTGAAGAACCATCATCGCAGGAAAACAAAAAAGACAAACATATTTTGTCGAGCAGATTGTCTGTGACAAGGTAACCGGTAATTGTTTGAGCAACACATCCGAACCTTTGCAGGGGATGCCCACTGCGGGTGGCAGAACAGACCTGAGTCCAGTAGACTCCTCAGAATGACTAGAGACCTTCTCATCGTCCAAAACAGTTAACAGGCACAGCAGAATCCCGATATGGGCCATTTTCCAAGACCAGCACACAGTATCCGCGATGTTCCTGGAGCAAATCAGCACAGCAGCAAAGGACAGGCGAAAACAGCAGCGTGGGAAGCGCTCCGGTCCCTCCGTGGTATCCCTGAGGTGAAAGCAGGCCTCTGCGACAGCAGAACCAGGACAGGTGAAAGCAGGCCTCTGCAACAGCAGAACCAGGACAGGTGGAAGCAGGCCTCTGCAACAGCAGAACCAGGACAGGTGGAAGCAGGCCTCTGCAACAGCAGAACCAGGACAGGTGGAAAGCAGGCCCCAGCGGTGGTAAAATCCTCCTCCGTACAGCAGCACACGGCCCGGTGAAAGCAGGCCAAGCCCGAAGCGTGGATCCACTCCGTCTCTCCGCGACGACTCCGGGGTAAAAACCTCTCCAGTGCAGCCTCACTCTGCAGGTGGGAGCAGGCCTCCGCAGATCGCAGATCGCAGGCAGCAAACAGGTGGAGCCGCTCCGTCTCTTCGCTTAGTGTGTAAGCAGCAGAGCCAGATGCTAGCAGGTAGTGGGATCCTGTGGAAACTGCGACTGCCTCATGCGAGTGATATCAATCACAGCTCTGATTCCTCGTCCTTTAGAGGCTAATAAAACAACACACCCCTGATGAGACACACACGCACACTCACACACTCACACACACACACCTGATGTGACACACACACACCTGATGTGACACACACACCACACCTGATGTGAGACACTCGCACACACACCCTCTCACACACACACACACACACCTGATGACACACACACGCACGCACACACACACACATACACCTGATGTGAGACACACTCACACACACACCTTCTCACACATGCACACCTGATGACACACACACCTGATGTGACACACACACACCTGATGTGAGACACACACACACTCACACACACTCACACACACACACACACACACCTGATGACACACACACACGCACACACCTGATGTGACACACACACTCACACACACACCTGATGTGAGACACACACATACACACACACTCACACACACACCCTCTCACACACACACACACACCTGATGACACACACACGCACACACACACACCCACACACCTGATGTGACACACACACTCTCACACACACACCTGATGTGACACACACACTCTCACACACACACACCTGATGTGACACACACACTCACACACACACACACACACCTGATGTGAGACACACACACACACACACACACTCTCACACACACACACACACACACACATACACACACACACAATCACACACACACACACACAATCACACACACACACAACATCACACAATCACACACACTCTCACACACACACACACACACACTCTCTGTTCAGAGGGAAGCTGGAGAGATAGCCACACAAGGAGACGTCAAAGAGGCGACTACAGGAGGATCTAACTGTCAGATGTTATAATTGTTAATAAAGTTTATTTTGAACCTGTGTGTGTGTGTGCCCCTGCTCAGGAGCCCCGGAGGCCCCGTCTGTGGTCCGTCTGAGTGTGAGCAGCAGCTCGTCCCTGAGCGTCAACTTCCAGGAGCCTCAGAGCCTCAACTCTACTGTGATCACCAAATACAGAGGTACAAATACACAGAAGTACACATAATATACACTGTATACACACTACAGAGCCTCAGCTCTACTGTTAACACTAAATACAGAGGTAGAAATACACATACGTACACATAATATATACACTGTATACACACTACAGAGCCTCAGCTCTACTGTTAACACTAAATACAGAGGTAGAAATACACAGAAGTACACAGATAAATGCCAATACATATACGGAAACACACACATACTGTAATAAACACGACACAGCAACTTAACACACAGAAATACACAAGTTATTCTCCACTTTATTATCAATCTATTATATTCAGTGTTTCACCTCCTCACCTGAGAAGCTGTGACCTCACAATAACTGGTATTATCTCATATATAGAGTGATACATAGAGTGATATATAGAGTGATATATAGAGTGATACATAGAGTGATACATAGAGTGATATATAGAGTGGTACATAGAGTGATATATAGAGTGATATATAGAGTGATACATAGTGATATATAGAGTGATACATAGAGTGATATATAGAGTGATACATAGAGTGATATATAGAGTGATACATAGGATATATAGAGTGATACATAGAGTATATATAGAGGATACATATAGTGATATATAGAGTGATATAGAGTGATATATAGAGTAATACATAGAGTGATACATAGAGTGACACATAGAGTGGTACATAGAGGATATATAGAGTGATATATAGAGTGGTACATAGAGTGATATATAGAGTGATACATAGAGTGATATATAGAGTGATACATAGTGATATATAGAGTGATACATAGAGTGATACATAGAGTGATATATAGAGTGATAATAGAGTGATACATAGAGTGATACATAGAGTTGATATATAGAGTGATATATAGAGTGATATATAGAGTGATACATAGAGTGATATATAGAGTGATACATAGAGGGATATATAGAGTGATATATTGAGTGATACATAGAGTGATATATAGAGTGATATATAGAGTGATACATAGAGTGATACATAGAGTGATATATAGAGTGGTACATAGAGTTATATATAGAGTGATATATAGAGTGATACATAGTGATATATAGTGATACATAGAGTTATATATAGAGTGATACATATAGTGATATATAGAGTGATACATAGAGTTATATATAGAGTGATACATATAGTGATACATAGAGTGATATATAGAGTGATATATAGAGTGATACATAGAGTGATACATAGAGTGACACATAGAGTGGTACATAGAGGGATATATAGAGTGATATATAGAGTGATACATAGAGTGATATATAGAGTGATACATAGAGTGATATATAGAGTGATACATAGAGTGATACATAGAGTGATACATAGAGTGATATATAGAGTGATACATAGAGTGATATATAGAGTGATACATAGTGATATATAGAGTGATACATAGAGTGATACATAGAGTGATATATAGAGTGGTACATAGAGTGATATATAGAGTGATATATAGAGTGATACATAGTGATATATAGAGTGATACATAGAGTTATATATAGAGTGATACATATAGTGATATATAGAGTGATACATAGAGTTATATATAGAGTGATACATATAGTGATACATAGAGTGATATATAGAGTGATATATAGAGTGATACATAGAGTGATACATAGAGTGACACATAGAGTGGTACATAGAGGGATATATAGAGTGATATATAGAGTGATACATAGAGTGATATATAGAGTGATACATAGAGTGATATATAGAGTGATACATAGAGTGATACATAGAGTGATACATAGAGTGATATATAGAGTGATACATAGAGTGATATATAGAGTGATACATAGTGATATATAGAGTGATACATAGTGATATATAGAGTGATACATAGAGTGATATATAGAGTTATATATAGAGTGATACATATAGTGATATATAGAGTGATACATAGAGTTATATATAGAGTGATACATATAGTGATACATAGAGTTATATATAGAGTGATACATAGTGATATATAGAGTGATACATAGAGTGATATATAGAGTTATATATAGAGTGATACATAGAGTGATATATAGAGTGATACATAGAGTGATACATAGAGTGATATATAGAGTGATACATAGTGATATATAGAGTGATACATAGAGTGATATATAGAGTGATACATAGAGTGATATATAGAGTGATACATAGAGTGATATATAGAGTGATATATAGAGTGATACATAGAGTGATATATAGAGTGATATATAGAGTGATACATAGAGTGATATATAGAGTGATACATAGAGTGATATATAGAGTGATATATAGAGTGATACATAGAGTGATATATATAGAGTGATACATAGAGTGACACAGAGTGATACATAGATTGACACATAGAGTGATATATAGAGTGATATATAGAGTGATACATAGAGTGATACATAGAGTGATATATAGAGTGATATCTAGAGTGATACATAGAGTGATATATAGAGTGATATATAGAGTGATATATAGAGTGATACATAGAGTGACACATAGAGTGATACACGGTGTGTTCCCAGTGGAGTGGAGCTGTCTGCAGGACTTCTCTCTGCTGGCTGGAGAGATGCTGCTGGAGAACCTGAGCCTCAGAGCCACCATCAGCAACCTCACCACGGTAAATCACATACGATCATTTAGTATATATACTGAAATACTTCAGTCCTTTCCCTTTAACAAAGTACTTCTTCCTCCTCTGTTTGTATTAAATCTGTGTTTTTATTGCTGTTATAACTGAGCCGTCATGCTGAGCAGCGTTGATGACATTTGGAGATGTTACAGTCCTTCATTACACACACACACAGTCACCAGTGTTGGGCAAGTTACTTTTAAAAAGTAACTAGTAATAGTTATAGTTACTGCTCTCAAAAAAGTAACTAGTTACTTTATTAGTTACTAAATTATAAACATGTAACAAGTTACTTTACTTTACAAATAATAACAATAACATTGAAAATGAAATGCTTTCATTGGTATTTTGCTGACTAGTTCTCTGAAGGCAACAGACTCGACCGTTGCGATGGGCAGCATGTCCTCAACAACATACCTGGCAATACATCCGTTTAGTTCACTCTGGGTGACATGTGGCGATTTAAAAAGATCGTTTTTTGGCTGTTTAGATGGTGCTCCATCTGGGTCACTGCCGGTGGTTGAGACGGTAGGGTCTTTGGCGACTAGTTTTATAGCCTCATGTACATTAGTTAGGTGCTCCAGGAGATTGGCATTGCTGTTATTCGATGTGGACAATGCTTTCTGTCCTGCACACAGTTTACATTTGACCGTAATATTGTTTGCGTCCTTTATCCCCACAAATTGAAAATAGTGGTTGTTGTGTTATTCAATAATACACGTGGGTTCAACTGTCACAATTACGTGTCTCTTTATTGGTAGCCCACATGCTAGAACACCCCTAGCTCACATGCTCCGTTACCATAACATGTCCTCTGCCTATGACGTCGATGAACCGTGCCCGTAAGGCTTCACTCCTATTGGCTAACACACACACATATACATACAATAACACCACAGTGGTTATATCTCCAAGTTGGGTGGGTGGGTGGATGTGTGTGTGTGTGTGTGTGTGTGTGTGTGTGTGTGTGTGTATTCACACTGACGACCACAAAGACACACTGAAGACCACAAAGACACAAAAATACTGCTATATTTTACTATATGTTTTATTATAGTTTTCTTCAAATAGTTTTCTATCTGTTTTACTTGAATGTTTGCACCACAACACAAAGCCAGATTCCTCGTATGTGTCGCCCCACCTACTACCCCTGAGTCCAGCAGTATTTGAGCGTCCCCTCTGTGTGCCTCTCAGGGTCGGCTGTACTACGTCCGGGGGTCGGCCTACAACATGAGGGGGTGGGGGGCCTCCAGCCGCAGCTTTACCCCCCTCTGCGGCTCCCTCCAGTGAGTCAGCTCCATCAGGACCCTCTTTATACACATTATATACATTATACACATTATATACATTATACACATTATATACATTAAACACATTCAACACATTAAACACATTAAACACGTTAAACACGTTACTCACTCTAACTCCAGGCTGCAGATATTACCCATAAATGACTCTCTCTCCTCTGCGCTATAGAGTCATCGCATCCATCAACACAGATCTATAGAACCAGAAATAGTTACATTTAAAAATAAATTGTAATTGTAATATGTGTATACAATAATGTGTGTGTGTGTGTGTGTGTGTGTGTGTGTGTGTGTGTGTGTGTGTGTGTGTGTGTGTGTGTGTGTGTGTGTGTGTGTGGTGTGTGTGTGTGTGTGTGTGTGTGTGTGTGTGTGCAGGCTGGAGGGAGTGTGAGGTTCCGCGGAGGAGGGGCCACATCGAGGCGATGGAGAGGCTGCTGCAGCAGGTCCGAGCCACACACACACACTACTGCTGCACAGGTGAGATGTTACACACACACACACACCACACACTACTGCTGCACAGGTGAGATGTTACACACACACACACACACACACACACACTACTGCTGCACAGGTGAGATGTTACACACACACACACACACACACACACACACACACACACTACTGCTGCACAGGTGAGATGTTACACACACACCACACACTGCAGTATTAATTGGAGTACTTCCTCTCAGGTGTACTGCAGTATTAATTGGAGTACTTCCTCTCAGATGTATTGCAGTATTAATTAGAGTACTTCCTCTCAGATGTATTGCAGTATTAATTAGAGTACTTCCTCTCAGATGTACTGCAGTATTAATTAGAGTACTTCCTCTCAGATGTACTGCAGTATTAATTAGAGTACTTCCTCTCAGATGTACTGCAGTATTAATTAGAGTACTTCCTCTCAGATGTACTGCAGTATTAATTAGAGTACTTCCTCTCAGATGTACTGCAGTATTAATTAGAGTACTTCCTCTCAGGTGTACTGCAGTATTAATTAGAGTACTTCCTCTCAGATGTACTGCAGTATAATTAGAGTACTCTATCAGGTGTACTGCAGTATTAATTAGAGTACTTCCTCTCAGGTGTACTGCAGTATTAATTAGAGTACTTCCTCTCAGATGTACTGCAGTATTAATTAGAGTACTTCCTCTCAGGTGTACTGCAGTATTAATTAGAGTACTTCCTCTCAGGTGTACTGCAGTATTAATTAGAGTACTTCCTCTCAGGTGTACTGCAGTGTTAATTAGAGTACTTCCTCTCAGATGTACTGCAGTATTAATCCCCTGAAGCAGTCGCCCTGTGTCAGAGAGGAGGGGGTTCATGAGAGAAATATCATGAGAGAATCAAACAGCTTCAGAAACTAACATATATATAACGCTGCCTGTGAACCCTGAGTGACGGAAGCTGTGATGCACTTCTTCAGAGGAGACGGAAAACAGCAGATATCACCATGAAACCCAGTGTGTGTGTGTGTGGTGTGTGTGTGTGTGTGTGTGTGTGTGTGTGTGTGTGTGTGTGTGTGGTGTTTGTTTACTTGTTGTTCACTTTAATTAGTTAACGGTTAATTAGTCGCAGTTTAAGAAGGACGCTGTGGTTTCTGAGATTGGCATCACAGAGAGAGAGAACCGTAACAGATAACAGTCAGACAGACGGCATCATGGGAGACTGACTGCCCCCGCTGACCTGTACACACACACACACACACACACACAACACACACACTGACACACACACACACACATGGGGAAAACAACTATCACTTAATTATGACTGCAAAGAGACACAAAAGAATACAAAAAGTATTACAAAGCGATACAAAAACACAACAAATAATTTAAAATCGATACAAAGAGACTACAAAGTATTACTAAGAGACTACAAAGTATTACAAAGAGACTACAAAGTATTACTAAAAGACTACAAAGTATTACAAAGAGACTAAAAAGTATTACAAAGAGACTACAAAGGTATTACAAAGAGACTACAAAGTATTACTAAGAGACTACAAAGTATTACAAAGAGACTACAGAGTATTACAAAGAGACTACATAGTATTACAAAAACGCTACAAAGTATTACTAAAGAGACTACAAAGTATTACTAAAGAGACTACTAAGTATTACAAAGAGACTACAGAGTATTACTAAAAGACTACAAAGTATTACTAAAAGACTACAAAGTATTACTAAAGAGACTATAAAGTATTACTAAAAAGACTACAAAGTATTACTAAAGAGACTATAAAGTATTACTAAAAGACTACAAAGTATTACAAAGAGACTACAAAGTATTACTAAAGAGACTACAGAGTATTACTAAAGAGACTACAGAGTATTACTAAAAGACTACAAAGTATTACTAAAGAGACTACAAAGTATTGCTAAAGAGACTACAAAGTATTACTAAAGAGACTACAAAGTATTACTAAAAGACTACAAAGTATTACTAAAAGACTACAAAGTATTACTAAGAGACTACAAAGTATTACTAAGAGACTACAAAGTATTACTAAAGAGACTACAGAGTATTACTAAAGACACTACAGAGTATTACTAAAAGACTACAAAGTATTACTAAAAGACTACACAGTATTACAAAGAGACTACAGAGTATTACTAAAGGACAAGTAGACTACAAAGTATTACTAAGACTAAAAGTATTACTAAAGAGACTACAAAGTATTACAAAGAGACTACAAAGTATTATAAAGAGACTACAAAGTATTACTAAAGAGACTACAGAGTATTACTAAAGAGACTACAGAGTATTACTAAAAGACTACAAAGTATTACTAGAGACTACAAAGTATTACTAAAAGACTACAAAGTATTACTAAAGAGACTACAGAGTATTACTAAAGAGACTACAAAGTATTACTAAAAGACTACAAAGTATTACTAAAGAGACTACAAAGTATTACTAAAGAGACTACAAAGTATTACTAAAGAGACTACAAAGTATTACAAAGAGACTACAAAGTATTATAAAGAGACTACAAAGTATTACTAAGAGACTACTGAGTATTACTAAAGAGACTACAAAGTATTACTAAAGAGACTACAAAGTATTACTAAAGAGACTACAAAGTATTACTAAAAGACTACAAAGTATTACAAAGAGACTACAGAGAGACTACAAAGTATTACTAAGAGACTACTAAGTATTACTAAGAGACTACTGAGTATTACTAAAGAGACTACAAAGTATTACTAAAGAGACTACAAAGTATTACTAAAGAGACTACAAAGTATTACAAAGAGACTACAAAGTATTATAAAGAGACTACAAAGTATTACTAAAGAGACTACAGAGTATTACTAAAGAGACTACAGAGTATTACTAAAAGACTACAAAGTATTACTAAGAGACTACAAAGTATTACTAAAAGACTACAAAGTATTACTAAAGAGACTACAGAGTATTACTAAAGAGACTACAAAGTATTACTAAAAGACTACAAAGTATTACTAAAGAGACTACAAAGTATTACTAAAAGACTACAAAGTATTACTAAAGAGACTACAAAGTATTACAAAGAGACTACAAAGTATTATAAAGAGACTACAAAGTATTACTAAGAGACTACTGAGTATTACTAAAGAGACTACAAAGTATTACTAAAGAGACTACAAAGTATTACTAAGAGACTACAAAGTATTACTAAAAGACTACAAAGTATTACAAAGAGACTACAGAGAGACTACAAAGTATTACTAAGAGACTACTAAGTATTACTAAGAGACTACTGAGTATTACTAAAGAGACTACAAGTATTACTAAAGAGACTACAAAAGTATTACTAAAGAGACTACAAAGTATTACTAAAAGACTACAAAGTATTACTAAGAGACTACAAGTATTACAAAACTCCTCTCATACTAAAGACTACATTTCCCTTCCTCCCTTCTTTCTTCTTCGGTGGTGTCAGGACTCGTCGAAGCTGCAGAACCCCAGCAGGAAGCAGTCGGTCTCTCGGAGTCTCAAACATCTCTTCAACTCCTCCAACAAGTTCGTGAAGACGCTGAAGAGGTTCGTGAACTGTTAAAACATCACATTCAGACCCGAGGACTGTTTCGTCCCACAGGCCGTCCGTTAACCTCCTGAACTCTGTGAGGGGGCGTCCAGACGTTCATCTGTGTGCGTCGTGCTGATTATTCATCTAATATATCATCCCAGTTATGCTGAGCACACGCTGATGAAGACTTGAAACTTCCATTTTCGGGAAAAAGTCAGAATTTTTAGGATTTACAGAAAAAAGTCAGATTTTAACATTTTGATAATTTTTCCAAAAATTGAGAATTTTGATAATTTTGAGAAAAAGTCATAATTTTGATAATTTTGAGAAAAAGTCATAATTTTGATAATTTTGAGAAAAAGTCATAATATTGATAATTTTTGAGAAAAAGTCAGAATTTGATAATTTTGAGAAAAAGTCAGAATTGTCCTCTTTTTTAAATTCATGAATTTTTGGATATTCAGAAGAAAAAAAGTCAGGATTATGAGATTTTCAGAGAATGTCAGGATTTATGAAAAATGACTGCATTCTATCTTTTATTGATTTATCTGTTTTATCTGTTCTATATATTCATGTTGCTCTGCTGGAGGAGGACTTCAGTGTGTCATCTCCATATCTACTCTGTAGCTGCTGAGCACATGATGAGAAGACTGAAAGGTTTCTATGTAACCCCCCTCTCACCTCACCTGACTTCCCATGATGCACCTGTGCAGGGGGTGTACCTGGCGGTGGTGTTGCACCATAAAGACTCCCTGCTGGTGACGGCAGAGGATCAGATCCCCATCGTGGAGGTGGACGACTCCTACAAGCAGCTCCCTGATGCAGGACTTTCCTGTGGTTCACCAAGGTACGCTCTAAGTATTACTAACGTATTACTAAAAGGACTTCCTGTGGTTCACCGAGGTGCCCTCTAAGTATTACTAACGTATTACTAAAAGGACTTCTGTGGTTCACCGAGGTGCCCTCATACACTGAGCCCCTCCATCTAACTTTAATCTTAAATGTCTGTACCTGACATTACATTCACTCATTATATTATTATTATCATCAATATTACTTTCAATCAGAGATACTTAAAGGGGATATTCCTCATGTGTTACCTGCCACTTCCTGTCAGGAGTTATCAGCTGT
>JAMFTG010000678.1:22500-96516 GCA_023974075.1 Chaenocephalus aceratus | reverse complement strand
CCCCCCCTCTCTCTCTCTCTCTCTCTCTCTCTCTCTCTCGGCAGGAAGTCATTGTTTACCTGTAATTGTGATCAACCCCTTCCTATCCAACAGACACCATGTGAAGAAGTACGTGTCAAACTAATATATCCATTCAAAATAAATAATTATTAATAAAAGTAGAATATTGACTGACCACCTCATTTAAATAAAAGTCCTCTAACTACTTGTTACGTATTAAAACAAAGGATATTTTGAATTATATTATGATGTACTACTTATAAAACTAGTATAACATATTTAACCCTTTAATGGCAACCACATTTACTTATTTTGGAAAATAAATGTATTGTTATTTGTTTAGATTGCACCCATTTTACACACGTATTACTACATGGACACGGATACAGAGACCATGTAGGGGCTGGCATTGGCTCAACACTGCAGTGACCAAATACAACGTTAAAGTGCTCTTAAAAACTGAATAAAATAACATTAAAAATAAATAATATATACCTTTCAAAGAGCCATAGTGCATACTAAGTACATCTAGCTCATAATACTTAAGTAATATGTATATATATGAATGCAGGATGTATACTTCAATGGAGTCCTTTAAGACAGGAAAATAAAGGATCTGAGTTTCCATGGATTTGTGTGACGTTGACTTCACCTGGAAACCGTCCTTTTCCTTTACAGCAAAGTTCAAGTTAATCTATCAAACTTCTTTTCTATGAATGTTACTACAACATGCTGCTGAGATCCACACACACACATCCTTATCTCTGTAACCAGTCAAACCAGAACACACACACACGTTATCTCTCTCATCGAGATCACCACTCACTTCCCGCCACTCATCCATTCATTTCGCTGAACAATATCGTTTAAAAAGCTCATCCTAAACACAGATTATAAAACATTAAACGTACCTTTCTCCCCTCACGAAGCCGGCTTCATTCAACATGTACTTTAAAGAGTCCTTCTGCTTCCCTGTCTGGATGTAAAGTGACGTATGGAGCACTTCTTAGTAAAGAAACACTGAACTGTGGTGAGAGTGTGGTTCCCCGGACCATGTTTCAAGAAGCGTGACGGCGCGGGGGAAACCCTTCTTTCTCTTTTCTCCAGTCTGCTCGATGACCGCTTTATCCCGGAGATCTGCATTCATATATATAAATATGACTTAAGAGGAAGTACAGAAGTATTATTAGATATAATCAAAGTATTACAAGTAGACAGACTTACTAATGTCTGCACTATGGCTCTTTTTAAGGTATTATATTATTCATAAGTGTTATGTTTCTTTAAGACCACTATAATGTTGTATTTGGTCATTTCTTCGCTAATGTTGGCCCTGAATGGTTTCTGTGTCCTGGGGGAGGTCGTTTGACAGACTGTCTGTCGGAGAAATACTGGTGTCTCCACTCTGTGGTTGTTTTAATGCCCTGACATCATGTGGCTCTGACCTGTGTCCGACCTTGCCTCTTCTTGTGATAGGAGGAGGCAGGGCATTTCAGGTTGTAGATATTTATGAGAAGACAGACTTGCCGTCTCCTAAATATCTCATTTCTATGAAGCGTGAAGGAAGTACGTGACTCTTTCCAGAAGACGTCGCAGATCTTTCCGTCACCCGCGGCTGATATCAGCGCCACCTCGATTTACGACTTTGTTGTTATCTCCTGTGTTTCGGGCGATATCAGCCTGATGGTTTTGCTGCTCCGTTGAGCAACATCCCCCATGTGTGTGAGCTAACCCGTGTCCTTTGTATGTGATTGAACTCTGCTCCTTCTTGCAAGAATACATTAGTTACCTGATCATTGATTCTCAACCTGGTGTCGAGTGATATTTTTTCTAACAGTGTCCATGTGATGATAAGTGAGCAACATGGGTGTCATAATGGGAGTAAATAAGTGAGGGATAATGTGCAGCGAGGCATTATGGGTAAAAGAACAGCCGATCAGGAGCCCGACGCGAAGCGATTTAAAAAATAGTATTATTGATTTAAAATGACATGCATCCACTAAGGAAAATAGTCCGTTGTTGCTGTTTGAACAACCTGATCTCACCAGAATGCGTGACTCCACCACGACTCCTTAACACCGCATTGCGTGGTGGAGTCACGAACTTTGCTACATTTACGTGTCTGTGACGTGGGAGAAAATACGTTTCTAGCTAAACGTAATTGAGAATGAGAATTGAGTAATTTTTAGGAGACAGGGTTTCCATAATACATTCTGACAAAAAATACAAATTATTATGAATACAAATAAAATAAAAGAAGCCTCCCGTGAGTTACTACAAGTTACTATCATGGCGAACCGTCAGGGCCAGGGCCGTCCCTCGGCATAGGCAGTATAGGTGAATGCTAAGGGCGCATCAACCCGAAAATTAGGGAGAAACAACAACAACAACAAAGTTAGAAATTAAAAAAATATATATTAATTTCATAACAACACAATTTACCGATTTTGGATGAACAAAGTACATCTTATTATCTTATACTAACAGAACCTATATTGCGTACAGCGCCCATAAACGATGGCACACCCCCCAAAATGAAGTTGAACTGCCCCAGCCCCAGTAAAAACCAGAGGTTTATGTGAAATTGTTCTTTTTTTTAAATAATGGTTTTAGTGTGCAATTATAGGTTTTAATTTTATATTTGTGTTAATTTAAAATAAATCACACTCCCAAAAAACGTACACAGCTTCTGTGTGCTTTTATTAACATTGGAATGTACTGTGTAAGCGGCCGGGGGGGAGAGAGAGCTCTCTCTGAAAGACTGAGCGGCTCTGATAGCCTCAGCTCAGTGAGGTAAAGACACACCTTTATATGATCATTATAGTTATAAAAAAATAAGAGACCAGGTGAAAAACAGGTATAAAATACTATATGACAGTACAGAAAAGTTGTTATTAATAAACAAGAATACAGTTTGAAAGGGGAGTGATTTGTAAAATATCCATAAAGAAAAAGAAAATCTACTTACAGTTCTGTTTCATCTGGGTGCTGAGAGATGTTTCCATAGATCTCCTGATGTTGCTCTCAAAGTGCACCAGATTGATGCTTTAACTTCAATATTACACAATATACACCACAACCATGCACGCGCGAGTCATAGTAAGTGTAAGTGTCGGCATTTAGCGCCAGCTAAAATCTTGCCTAGGGCCAACACACTCTCACTCCATAATCGTCCAGGAGCGACGTTTGGTCCGTGTCCGTGGCGTGCAGTTGTGACGCTCCTCGGCTCCTTCAGCGTCATAAAGGGACGCAAATAGCTTTCAACTGATTGCAATGTATTCCCATCTGCGGCGGGATTTGACGCTCATGGAAGCACGGCATTCGCTTGTGTCGGCTAAGGCAATGTGAGCGTCCATTCCCATTGGATAACGGAGAATTGTACACCCGGAAGTAAGTACTCCTCTTACTGTCGATTGATGTTACAGTGATATCTGCACTACTCATCGACTAAAAAACACCAGATTATCCTTGTTAATTACACAACATTGATTGGTTGAAATTGTGTGCAATGCTTTTGTATTTTTCCCCTTCGATTCGGAGAAAACAAATATTTGTTCGGAGTAAAGGATGGCAGAAGACACTACACTACCCAGAATCCCCAGCTATCGTTTGGACTACACCATGTGCTCTGTTTGACAAACCCCGTGATAGTCCTCAAGCTCTGTGATTGGAGAGTGTGCTCCAGGGTTGCAGAGCCTCGAACAGCACTTGAAATGGGATGGAACCACGGCAGACTGTCCACAACTGGATTTGAACGGGTCCACCGCGTCCCCCCTCCCCCACCCCCAGAACTACACATGCTGGCTATTCTGTTTCGCAACATGTTCTCTATGGTCAGGGCCTTCAAGGTATTCCAGGGTATTCAGATAATTCAGATAAATATTCCCTGGAACACTCAGATAAAAGAAACAAAAAAATTGATTTAATTATATAAATAAAATGTAATAAAATGAATAAATGAGAATGGTATCTGTGTTGTTGATCTGTAATATTACAGTGTTAAGTTGATTTCTTTGTCCTTCTCGACCATGCACTACGCATTTCAGTGGTTTTGTGTTAGAAAAGAAAGCAGCCAATCAGATCTTGTTCTGCTTTATAGCACTGCAAGCTATAAAGCAGATTTTAAAAGCGTGTTATAGAATTAAAGCTCACTGCGGGACGTTGTAGAAATGCGTGTGTGCACCACGACAAAGGAGCCTCATTCACTTTACATTGGGGTTGTTTGCGTGGTGCGGACACGTAAATGTAGCAAAGTTCGTGACTCCAACACGCATTGTGGTGAGACCAGGTTGTGTTTGAACTACGTAGCAACGGCAGGAACTGCTTCGATAGCGTTTTTGAGGAGCTTTTTGATTACAGATTTGAAAACATCGTTGCTTGCTTTAAAAGTAGCATGATGTCATGATGTCAAACCTTGGAAGTATCTCGATATCCTGCCCTGATGCCAAAGGAACCGCACACTGAATATGTCTTCCGTTTGATGTCTGGACCGTTGCGTAAAAAGGACCGCAGCTCCGTGTTGAGGGTTTCTGCCCCGTTACTTCTCCGCTGTTTTCTTGTCCCTCTTGTCTTTTTCTTTTCTTCGCTGGGGACTCATCAGCCACTCCATTCATCCAAATTACTGTGCTCTCCAAATATATTACAATCAATATTAAAATCCTCCATGTTGCTCTCAGACGGGAGACAACATAAAACTAACGACAAGCGAACAGTTTGAAAAGCAAACTGTAGTGATGTTACGTATTGCGGAGCGTGTGTCG
This sequence comes from Chaenocephalus aceratus, assembly GCA_023974075.1. Taxonomy (NCBI): domain Eukaryota; kingdom Metazoa; phylum Chordata; class Actinopteri; order Perciformes; family Channichthyidae; genus Chaenocephalus; species Chaenocephalus aceratus. The sequence continues at coordinate 91,756 of JAMFTG010000678.1, read as the reverse complement.
AGTAATCCCCGAAGCTTTTTGTGAAGCATGTTTCGAGGCTTGTATCGTTTTGGGCCAGTGACGTCATCGATGACAAACGAAGCCTCGCTGCCTGTCGATACCACGTGACTGCTTCAGGACGCGATTCAGATCGGTTGAACCGTTGAACCACAACGCTCATAATACCCATGGATGTATACTAAGAACCATATTACCCCTCCTGTACCCGGCGGGCCCGGGGACACGATGGAATCAAGAGAGCTCAGACCCTCACTGATAGAGGTCGGAACATGTCATAATAAATGGATACAAGCATAAATAAATGTAGGAATAAAAACATCAATAAATACAGGAATACAGATGTTGCAGTGTTTTCAGTGAGATTCAGCGTGTGTGCTGTGGCTCAGCCTGAAAGCAGTTGACTCATGACCGCAGGGTCCCTGGTTCAATGACTGCACAATACGTCTTTGTTGTTGTTTATAAAAGCTACAGCTAAATGAGATAATGTAGTTAATAAATGTATTCTTTGGTATGGTTTAGCCTTTCTCAGGCTACAACGTGGTTACGTTTATGAATATTAGTAAGGAATACAAATCCCTCTTTGCAAAGTGTACCAGCCTCCTTAGGCGTTTCAATCACAATCATTCAACTGGAATAAATACAATATTGTTAACATGAAAATATGATGTTATGTTCGTTGTTTAGAGTGACTAAGGCTTTACTCATTGGGGACTCGGTATGAGAGAGAGCACACTGTTGAGATGTCCAATCTGCCTGCTTTACACACTTTGACCAGCAGGGGGTTTGTGTTCAGATGAAGCCCATGATGAAGCCTCGTGAGATGGAGCCTTTAGCGAACCAATTGGCTGGAAAGCTTCAAAGCTTCATAAGGCTTCATCTCGCCATCACTAGCAAACTGCATGCAGTTCAATCGACCGGACTTCTTTCTGCAGATGTGAGCGTCCTTAACAACAGCCAATACATCCTTGACAGCTGTCTGTAGGCCTACTACTGGATTAACAACGTGTTCTGAATTGACCAATCAGAATCGAGTATTCAACTACACCATGTAATGATGGTGTAATGATGGTGTAATGATGGTGGGAGTAGATACAGTGTAACGGCGAAAGAAAATTAAAGGTGGAAAAATACTGAAGTTACTCTTTAAGGCAAAGTCAGACAAAGGCGCACACTCAGGATTTAGGGGTTTACTTCGACTAATACATTATTTTATTTCATACAGTGTGTGTGTGTGTGTGTGTGTGTGTGCGTGCGTGCGTGCATGTGAGACTTCTGATAGCATCAGAGTGTGCGTTATAACTTATATCTAGTAAAAAGTGTCGTTTTTTGTTTTTATAAAGTTATTTTCCTTTTGTATCGAATGGGGTTTGAGCTCCTGTTTTGATTTATTAAACTACATCCTTCTGATTTTGCAAATCAGTTTCCTCCTTCTGTTTTTCTCCAGGTTATTTTAACTTTGTGTTACTTCCCTTTTCCCCGTAGCATATCAGGGAACGTAACACACATGTTTGCCTTATTTCTGTTTTGAAAGGTTGTTTATAAAGATTCAGATTGTCTGGCACTTTTTATTGACTTTGGCGCCCCCTAGTGGTAATAAAAAGCTACTAGAAATACACATTTTTGGCCCAAAATATGGTACCATAGTCACATATCAAACCAGCTGATGAGCAGACAGACCATAATAAGCTGTCAATCCAGATCCTTCTGCTGCAGGACAAACCTTTAATAACATTAGAGTTTTACAGATTTTAGAGAAACTTTCACTTTCGGCCACAACCTATTCACTTTGTCTTTTTAAAAACCGACAACAAGTGAAACTTCACGTTTCTCAGTTTGTGTGCAGACTCTTAGCAAAAGCACATGAAATAAACATAAACAAATACATGTTGCAGTCGAATGTAATGTTCATTAATGTTTAAATATCACCCGGTCCCCTGATATATATCCCTAATGTTTCGGGGGACACAAACTAATTCCTCTATGTTTTAAATTATCTTTCTATCAATACAAATCCAGACATTATTGACTTTAATTAATTGTCATTTTTTATTTTGTATTTTAGATTTTATCGTTATAATTTGTTTTTTAAGGATATTTTGTAAAGTTATTTTGTAATGTTTGGAACTTTTTCTTAGCTTGTATTACCTTATTTTTCAAGTTTGTTTTTATTATTTTATTGTATTAAAAATAAGTTATTCAACATTTTAAAATAAGTATTTCTCTTTTGCAATTGTTTTATGTAATGTAATTATTTTATTTTTTTAACATTTTTAAAATACATTAAAATTAAATAGCAACAAGCACCACACGTGTTAATAGTGAAAACTGTTTTATAAATTAAAATCCAGACATTAATGACTTTAATTGACTATACACTGCCACGTATTTCTTTAACTCAATTTGTTTGTATGTAGATATAGAAACTCCTGCCATTTCTAAGCATTTGAAAAGCACAGATTCCAGACCAGTTGAGAGAAGTTTCAGCATTGTTTCCCCTCGTAACCCCCTCTTCTTCTTCTTCAGCCGTATGTTCAGAATTGTGGGATGAAACCCTCTTTAACACTAAGTACAATACATCTACTCAAGTACTTATTGTAAGTAACATTTTGAGGCATTTCAATTTTACTTGAGTATTTCAATTGTATGCTACTTCATACTTCTACTCCTCTACAATTCAGAGGTACATGGTGTACTTTTCCTCCACTACATGTATTTATACCTTTAGTTACTTCTCAGATCTGGATGAATGATGTGAAATCTAATCAAGTGTTGAATCAGACTTTAGTTCCACCTGGAGTAAATCCACCAGCTACCCTGCAGTCTACAAAGTACTTCAGACTAGCTGCACCTCCACCAGCTACCCTGCAGTCTACAAAGTACTTCAGACTAGCTGCACCTTCACCAGCTACCCTGCAGTCTACAAAGTACTTCAGACTAGCTGCACCTTCACCAGCTACCCTGCAGTCTACAAAGTACTTCAGACTAGCTGCACCTTCACCATCTACCCTGCAGTCTACAAAGTACTTCAGACTAGCTGCTCCTCCACCAGCTACCCTGCAGTCTACAACGTACTTCAGACTAGCTGCACCTTCACCAGCTACCCTGCAGTCTACAAAGTACTTCAGACTAGCTGCACCTTCACCAGCTACCCTGCAGTCTACAAAGTACTTCAGACTAGCTGCACCTTCACCAGCTACCCTGCAGTCTACAAAGTACTTCAGACTAGCTGCACCTTCACCAGCTACCCTGCAGTCTACAAAGTACTTCAGACTAGCTGCACCTTCACCATCTACCCTGCAGTCTACAAAGTACTTCAGACTAGCTGCTCCTCCACCAGCTACCCTGCAGTCTACAACGTACTTCAGACTAGCTGCACCTCCACCAGCTACCCTGCAGTCTACAAAGTACTTCAGACTAGCTGCACCTTCACCAGCTTTGAGAACACTTTCATGATCAATCATTATAAAACATATCATATATATTATTCTGAAATGGACCAATCTGCACAACGACTACTTTCACTGTCTTTCACTATATTTAGATGAGAATACTTTCTACTTTCACTTGAGGAACATTTTGAATGCAGGACTGTTACTGTAGCAGAGTATTCCTACACTCTGGTACTTCTACTTTTACTCAAGAACAAGATCTGAGTACTTCTACTTTAACTCAAGTACAATATCTGAGTACTTCTACTTTAACTCAAGAACAAGATCTGAGTACTTCTACTTTAACTCAAGAACAAGACCTGAGTACTTCTACTTTTACTAAGTACAAGATCTGAGTACTTCTACTTTTACTAAGTACAAGATCTGAGTACTTCTACTTTTACTCAAGTACAAGTTCTGAGTACTTCTACTTTTACTCAAGAACAAGACCCGAGTACTTCTACTTTTACTCAAGTACAAGACCCGAGTACTTCTACTTTTACTCAAGTACACGATCTGAGTACTTCTACTTTTACTAAAGTACACGATCTGAGTACTTCTACTTTTACTAAAGTACATGATCTGAGTACTTCTACTTTTACTCAAGTACAAGATCTTTGTACTTCTACTTTTACTCAAGTATAAGATCTGAGTACTTCTACTTTTACTAAAGTACACGATCTGAGTACTTCTACTTTTACTCAAGTACAAGACCTGAGTACTTCTACTTTTACTCAAGTACACGATCTGAGTACTTCACCTCTAACAGTTTTCCCAGTGAGGTGACAGAGCGACTCACCGGTCATGAAGACATGTTTCTTCCTCAGAGTCTGACTCCTTTCTGTCTCATCTGAGCATCCGTTAAAATGTATTTTTATGTGTACTTTTTTACTGGGAAATGACCTTATATGACACGGGTTGACTTCAGAGTACAGGAAGAAGCGAGGGGTTTTGAAACAACGTCACTTCTCCTTTATTTTAAAACCACACCTCTTAATCTGGAAGAGCACTCAGGGCCGACAGCCGGGAGGAAGCGGAAGACGAGTCCAGAATAAAGTCAAGATTCCCACTTAATGTTCATTCATTTCCACTTCTCATTCGGGACTCACTTTGCTTTTAGATATTAAAGAGAACACATGTGAAGCTTCACATTATCATTTATTCTCTCAAGTGTTATCTTATTATTGACATTTAATTATAATAATAATACATTTTATTCATCAAGCGCTTCATCAGGTGCTAAAAGAAGGTAAAAACATTAAGATAAGATAAAACATCTAATTAAAATCGAGCAATAAAAAAGTAAAAATTCTGCAATCTTTGAGAGAAAGTAATAATTTTAATATGAATAATTTTGTGATTTGATTGATTGATCAAATAAAACCCAATCATTGTTTGTTCAAAACAGATGTATTGGAAGTCTTGGAAGTAACCTGCTTGCCCTCTCCTTCAAGGTTGTGAAGGCCGAACAGAGCGGCAGAAAGAAGCAGCCTTAAGTAGAGGCTCAGTCAGCGCTGTGCTCAAGTGGAGCGTACCATGTAGAGCCTGGGCGCGGGGGGCACTTTTCTTGCGAGTGTAAACATGTTATTGTTTGGGGCTTCTGTGGTCAGAGAGAGATAATATGTTGATCTATTTGATTTGTTGTGTTTGGGGAATTTGTCTTGCATTGTGAATGTGTTTGTAGATGAGAAGGACACTGGTTAGGGGTATACATAGTGGAGTGTCCTAGGGGGAGGGGCTTAACGTGTAGAAACCCCTGGCCACAAGCCAAGAGTTAGTCTGACTGTGGCTGTAGAGCAGAGAGGTACCAGTCCTATCTCCACGACCTGTATATATAATTGAGGTTTTCTTTTCTTTATGTAAATCCTTGTGACTTTGTGTTTTTCAGCACGTTGGCTGTTAATAAAAGAACGGAAGGATCATTTTTTGTGACTAGACAGTTTAATTAATCCCTAGTTTTTTTTCATCGTAACATTATTTTTATATTGTTTTTAATTTATATATTTTTTCAAATATTATTTCAGTTTATTTTAAGTGATTTAATTATTTTTATTTATTTTATCTTGAATAATCTATATGTGTATATAATGTTGTTGTATTATTAATTGTGTATTATTTCTCTCTCACTTTTATTGATATCATTTTATTACTTTTTGAATATTTTACTTATTCTGTTGCCTATTTGACCCTTTTTGAATCATACATGCTTCAGGTCAAAAATAATAACAAAGCAAGTATTTACTTCTCATGTATTTTATAAAACACTTATTCTTCTTCTAAAACTACAGAGAAGCAGCAACAGGACGATGAATGGTAATCGCTGCAGCGATGAGAACAACTGAAGACATTCACACATTAAAATCAAGCTTTGTCCAAAAATATTCATCTGTACCGTCAGTACTTTGTAAAACAGCTGCCATACATGGGTTCATATATATATGTTTTACGAATCATATGTTAACGGTTCAGTATCAAAATGTTTTTATAAATATGTAAAGATTGTACTTAAAGCGCCTGTGGCGGCTCAATACCCAATTACATTTGAGTCGCCCAGAGGCTAAACTTGGCTTTAAACTGTGACGCGTTTTCGAAAAGAAAGTCCATGTTGAAACAATATAGTTGTAAGGATATTTAATAAACAAAATCAAAACATAGTAACTATGGACAAAAAACGGTCAACAGAAAAAATGACAGCACAAGCTCACCCTCTGTCATGTGCACTCGACATCAACCAGGTGACTTATATAACCAAACCACACCCATGTGGCAATTACCGGAAGTGCTCAACAAGAAAATAAAGGTGACGTAAATAATAATGATAATACAAATAATGAACTTGAGCTAAGTAGTGTTATGGCACCTACAATACCGGCCCCTAATTATCATTTCGCAAAATTATAATTACTATAATAAATTACAATACACACAAAATATACGTTCAGATCTCTTTCTTGGATTATTTGTTCAGAGTTTATATGTTGCAGTCTTTTTGGAAAAGTGATCATCTTTTCTCACTAATCAGTATCAATAAAAATGATTCGGTTTGTGTGTGTGCAGGGGGTAGGATAGTCCATTTAGACATGGCAAAAGTCCTCTGACTCCTGAAGAAGGCTAACTTTGTTAATTGGTCTGCTCAGGAAACCAGTCTTGGTCTTGATCCGAAGCATACGCACGAGTCCCTTTTTGTCAACGATGGTCTCAGCAACTTTTCCAGTAAGCCAGGAGTTCCGAGGCGCTGAGTCATCCATAATGATCACGATGTCTCCTGGTGTGAAGTTGCGTCTGATTTTTGACCATTTCTGTCGTTCTTGAAGTAGGGGAAGATATTCTTTAATCCACCTTTTCCAGAATAAATCTGACATATACTGAACTTGTCTCCACCTGCGGCGAGCGTAAATGTCTTCCTTTTGAAACAGTCCTGGTGGCAGGGATGGTCTTGTCTTAAGGAGCAAAAGATGATTCGGTGTCAGTGCTTCTAGGTCGTTTAGATCTGTAGAAGCTCTGGTGATTGGACGGCTATTGAGAATAGCTTCTGCTTCACATAAGACTGTGTTAAGTCCCTCTTCGTCGAGACTTTGTACATTCAGAGTGGAATTGAGAACCTTTCGTACTGATCTGATTAATCTTTCCCAAACACCTCCATGATGTGAGCCAGCTGGGGGATGGAAGATCCAACGAATTCCTTTCTGGAGAAGTGTATTGTGGATCTGACCTTGATTCCAACTTTCAATTGCCTCCTTCAACTCGCGTTCGGATCCTACAAAATTAGTGCCATTGTCAGATCTGAGTTCTTTGACTTGACCACGTCTAGCTATAAAGCGCCGTAGCGCATTGATGAATGAATCAGTGTCAAGAGATGATGCCATTTCAAGGTGAATTGCTCTTATTGCTAAGCATGTGAAAATGACGCCATAACGTTTCACAATGCTCCTTCCACGCTTCACTCCAAAGGGTCCGAAATAATCAACTCCAACATATGTGAATGGAGGTTCATCAGGAGAGACTCTATCCAGGGGCAAATCCGCCATCTGTTGTTGTCCAGGAGTAGCATTTATACGCCTGCAGACTACGCATTTCGACAACATTCTTCTTATTGCTACGGTAGCTCCAGGAATCCAATATTGTTGGCATAGTCGGGATAACATATGGTTGCGCCCACCATGACCCACTTCTTCATGAACATTTCGCAGAATAAGATCGGCAATGTGAAAGTCTTTAGCCACTATGACAGGATGTTTCATATCCTCCGGCATTGCTGCCCGGCTAAGTCGTCCACCAACCCGTAACACATTATCTTCCAAAATGGGGTTGAGTTTATGAAGGTGGCTGGTTCTCTTGACGTTTATCCCTTTTCTCAGATTTGAGATTTCATCGATGTACCTCTTTCTTTGGCAAAAACAGATTACCTCTATTTCAGCGTTTGCCAGTTCTTCAACTGTGAGACCATTGTTTTCTTGCCTGTTGAGATTCCCTCTCTCCTTTTGTGGTAGATCTCTTTGATGTATGTTATCTGGAATTAGTTGAGGAAGAACAACACTTGTTTGGTTTCTCTTTCTACTGCGATACAAAAGCAGTCTTTTAAGTCTGAGCATCCATGCTACTGCCCTTTTCAAACCATTCCAAGAGGAAAAGTGATGGATTAATTGGTTGACAGGATCCATTTCCTCGGACATGATCTGAGTAGTGTTAACGGTTATGCTCCTGACTTCAGAGTCCTTTAGGGAGATTACTTTCAATCCATCAGGGTTTTGGGGCCACTCATCTTGAGGTCGAAGTAAAAACTGAGGTCCGGACAACCAGTTTTCTTTCTTCAGAAAATATTTTACAGTCGAACCTCGTGAAGCCATGTCTGCTGGATTGTCTATGGTGTTAACATATCTCCACTGTAGTGCATTTGATACTTTGGCAATTTCCGAAACTCTATTGGCCACAAAAGTTCTGAACCTTGAGGTGTTGCTGTTGATGTATTTGAGTACGGAAGTGCTGTCTGTCCAAAATACAGAATCTGATAGTTCCATCTGTAGCTCCCTTCTTAACATGGTGTCTATTCGGCTTGCCATAGTAGCGGCAGTCAGCTCCATGCGAGGGATAGTGGCTGGTTTTAACGGAGCCACTCTTGCTTTTCCCATTACGAATCCACAATGTGAATGGCCGGAGTTGTTCTGCAGAAACAGGTAACTTACAGTTCCATAACCCTCTTCGCAAGCGTCAGCGAAATGATGCATTTGAGCAGATGACACCGTTCCAAAGTCGGTAGGTTTGAAGCTTCTGTCGACCTTGAAGTCTTCCAGTTTATGAAGGTCTTGGGTCCAACTCATCCACTCCTGTGAGATAGATTCTGGTAATTTGTCATCCCAGCCAAGCTTTCTCCTACACAGATCTTGCAGGATCTTTTTTGCAGTGAGGACAACTGGTGCCAATATTCCAAGGGGATCATACACTGAACTGACGCTTGAGAGAATCCCCCTTCTTGTGAGTGGCCTATCTTTCAAGATGATTTTGAACTTGAAGACGTCAGACTGAATGCACCATTGTACACCCAGTACTCTCTCCACTGGAAGATTGTCATGGTCCAAATCCAGATTTTTTATTTCCTTTGCTCTTTCCATTTCAGGTATTGCAGCCAACACATGCCGACTGTTACTTATCCATTTTGTTAGTAGAAAGCCTCCCTTGGAACAAATGGCTCGTAGTTCATGATAAAGGGCTGTTGCCTCTTCTTCTGAAGCTGTTGAAGTGAGGCAGTCGTCTACGTAAAAGTTATTCATAATTGCATTTATGGCTTGAGGGCTGAACTGTTCTAGATTGTCTTCAGCGCATTTCCTAAGGGCAAAATTTGCACAGCTTGGGGATGAGGTTGCTCCGAAGAGATGCACGGTCATTCTATATTCCACCAGGTTCTGACTGCAGTCTCCATCAGGCCACCAGAGGAACCGTAAGAAGTCACGGTCTTCACTTGGAACTTTCACTTGGTGAAACATGGCTTCGATGTCTGCAGTGATGACAACAGGATCTTTACGGAATCTTGACAACACTCCCAGCAAGGTACTAGTCAGATCCGGCCCCTGGAAGAGCTGAGAATTTAGTGAAACTCCCCGAAATGTTGCTCCACAGTCAAACACTACTCGAAGTTTGTTCTTTTGTGGATGCAAAACTCCGTGATGTGGTAGATACCATTTTTTGCCGTCTCTACGTTCCAAGACATGATCCGGTACTTTCTCTGCGTGGCCTTTAGATATCATCTCAGACATAAAGTTGGTATAATCAGAATGTAAGGAAGGATCTCTCTTAAATCTTCTTTTAAGGTTCAGAGTGCGTTGCTCAGCAACACCTTTATTGTCGGGCATGCATATTTCCTTTTCTCTAAATGGTAATCCAATAGAATAATGTCCATTGACTAGGTGGGCAGATTTTGAAACCAGATCCAAGAACTGTTGGTCTTCCCTGGAAGGTTCCTGGTTGTCTCTCCCACATTCGGGAAAGTCAGTCTTAAATTGCTGTTCCCACAGCTTGTCAAGTTGCACAACTGATGTTCTGTTTACATTTATTGAAGTTTTGTCCTGAGTATCATCAGGATATGCTCCTAATGGTCCATTAACAGTCCATCCGAGCATGGTTTTTACAGCATAAGGTCCATCCCCCACACTCCTGATTACCTCAATTGGTTCAAGGGCTTTTGGAACATCTGACCCAATCAGCAACTCAATTTCAGCATCAATTTCAGGTAGATAAACATCCCTCAAATGCAACCATTGATTGATGTCGTTTTGACGTGGAATGTTTCCTTTGTGAACGGGCATAGTCTTCTGAGTATATGTGCCGGGTAGATCACAAAAGTCGCTGTTATCCAGTCCTGCAACCTCTAGGCCTGACACAATGCTGGTTTCAATGACCTTCCTTTGACCCATAGTTCTCAGCAGAATGTTTGACCTTCTTCCTTGGAGGTTAAGTTTGTTCATAAGCCCTAATGTGCAAAACGATGCAGTGCTGCCTGGGTCAAGAAATGCATAGGTATGCACTGTTGTGTTTCCCTTTTTAGCTTTAACTTGGACCGGTACTATGCAGAGTTTGCACCCATCTTCACCGGCCCCAGTAAGGCCACCTGTCTGAATTGAGGCGTCAGCAGTGTTTGCAGATGCTTCTTCCATTTCCTCCTGCTCATTTTCCATTTCCTTCCTTTGTTGGTAGATGTGCAACATTCTGGGATGATTTAGATTGCATATGTTGCACCTCATTCGTTTCTTGCAGTCTCTACTTATGTGTCCTTTACACAGGCAGCCAAAACAAAGACCATTTTCTTTAAGAAATGTGATTTTTTCATGATGTGTCCTCCTTTCTAAATGTGGACACATCTCCAGAGCATGTTCACATCTACAATACAAGCAGTTTTTCACAGCAGACAAAATCCCTTTCTCTACAGTGCTTCTGTCATATTTGTTTTCTGTAACTTTCACATTGGTTGCAAAGATGCTTCCTCTTGGATGAGGCTGTGGCCTTCTTAGGTCTTTGCTTACGGGAGGGGGGTCTTTAATGTCCCCAAATATGGGATCTGTAGCAATTTTTACTTGCCTTTCAAGGAATTCCACAATATCCTTGAAGGCAGCTCTTTGGTGTTGTTTTTCCTGGATGTCACATGCTACAGTTCTCCATAAATCCCTCAGCCTATATGGAAGTTTCTTTAAAATGGCTAGCATGTTTGCTGGAATGTTGAGCTCAAACATGTAGTTTACATCTTCCATCGCATTGCAACATCCTCTAAGGTAGACCGTGTATGCCTGTAGAGCCCTTGTGTCCTCAGTCCTTATTAATGGCCATGAAAGAGCTCTTTCCATGTATGCTGTAGCAATTTTATGTTCATTGCCAAAGTTCTGTTGCAGTAACTGTTTGGCCTTTCTGAATCCACTGTCTGATGCCATATGTTGGCAACTCCGTACAAGGTCTCTGGGCAGTCCTGTTGTATATTGCTCCAGATAGTAAAGGCAGTCTCTGGGGTTATTGTTTTTGTTTTCAATATTAAATTCAAAAGATCTCACAAATGTTTGGTACTGAAGTGGGTCACCATTAAACACTGGAATGTCTTTCTTGGGCATGGATGATAGACACTGTTGCTGGATTAATAAAGCGGTTATTTCATTTTGTTTTTCCATGACTGAAAATATATTGCACTTGTCACTGTTGCTTGTGGCAGTTACTGGATCTGGAGATGCTACATGTAAATGTTCATCTAGATTCCTGATGCCTGCATTGGGTGTTAGGGGAGCTGTATCAATGTTAGTGACAGCTCTGTCTGTGGTGGTTATGATTGGTTGTTTTAATGGTACAAACTGTATTTCCCTTTGTCCCGTTTCAAAATATGACTGCATGCCATTGGATGATATAGAACAATTAGCTGATCCCCTGGGGGCTGCTAACACTTTCATTTTTGCAATGGTGGCAGCAATGTTTCCTTCTAATTCCATTTGCTCCTTTTTTCTCCTCAATTCCTCCTTTTGCCTCCTCAATTCCTGCTCCTGTGCTTCCAGGATATGTTTGTCCTTTAGGAGTTTTTGGAGTACTTTCATGGCTGCCACTTCGGCCTCAGCTTTTATGTGTGCAGATGCGGTGCTGGAAACTTTTGATCTTGAGCTTTGGCTGCTTTTTCTGCTACCAATGTTTGATATGCTGTCACCGGGTTGTATATCATCTTGTGTGCATGCTGTAGCCTTCATGTTTGACGGGGGAAAGAGAACGTCCTGCTGAGCCTCGGTGTGCTCGAATTGCTCCTTTACATCGGCGGGTGCCTTGTCTGGTAGAATGAGAGGAATATCTGTGTTTGCAGCGATTGGTTCATCGACAGTCACGTGACCCGTTTGCAGAAAGGGCCTCCTCCCTGTTTCCAAGAGCCATTGTTGTACATCCTCCATAAAATCATTGTTATGTTTTGTTATTTGTTGAAACCAGTTATTTTGTATCTCCAGGACGTCTTCGGAAAGCAACATAATAACTGATTCATGTGCTGTTTTTGCATTTTCATATTGATGAATTAATTTGTCCAGTTTGAGTCTAACATCCGTTGCATTTTCATCATTTTTCATTAGATGTTTGATTTCCTGTGTGCGTCCTTTAATCTTCTGCACGTTTGACTGACATTCTTTTTGTAGTTGTTCAATTTTGTAAGCCAAGGCTTTACTAGTAAGCTTGCCAGCCCTTTTTCCCATTTCACCGTTTGTGTCACTCATATTTGATGCAATATGTGTGGTGCCTTAGCATTTCAAGTAACACGACAGTGTTCACTGGTATGCAACTTAAACCAGCGGGGCCCGGCCGCCACAGCAAAACAAACAATTCGAAAACTTCCGCCGCTCATGGCATAACAAGCACGCACAACCGCCGCTCATAGCACAACTCATAACAAAACTTCCGCCGCTCACGGCATAATAAACACACACAACAAAAGCCAAAGTCCCCAATGGACAAACGGTCACGCTTCCCAAACTGTGTCCAGCAAAAAATACACAAGAAAGGAAATAATCGTGCCTACCGCTTTTAGCTTGTTGTGCGCTGCAGTCAATGAGTGTCCATAAGTGAGTCCTCGTGGCTACTCCAATCCATATCGATCAGGGAAAAGGTTCCAAAGGTAGGCTACAAAATGTTAAGTCCGTTATCCGAAGCATCCAAGCGATCCGTAAGCTTAGGAAGTCAGCCGGTCCGTCCAGTTCGGTCTCTGGTGGGAATCACCGGCGATGTTTTTCTGTTGACTTAATGTGGCGGCTCAATACCCAGTTACATTTGAGTCGCCCAGAGGCTAAACTTGGCTTTAAACTGTGACGCGTTTTCGAAAAGAAAGTCCATGTTGAAACAATATAGTTGTAAGGATATTTAATAAACAAAATCAAAACATAGTAACTATGGACAAAAAACGGTCAACAGAAAAAATGACAGCACAAGCTCACCCTCTGTCATGTGCACTCGACATCAACCAGGTGACTTATATAACCAAACCACACCCATGTGGCAATTACCGGAAGTGCTCAACAAGAAAATAAAGGTGACGTAAATAATAATGATAATACAAATAATGAACTTGAGCTAAGTAGTGTTATGGCACCTACAGCGCCAATCATAAAGACATCGATGACACCAGTATACAGGAGCGGCTAACTAACTAAATGAAACTGCCGCTGGCACCAGAAAGGATTTCCAGCCGAGTGACGTCGGGTTCATTTTCAGGTAATCCAAAAGACTCTATTTAGAAAGAGCAACCGGGCGAGAGGAGCGTCAACAATGTTTCCAACACAAACCACAGGCCGACAAACTGCCGTCGTGAAACACGGATGAAACGGCCAGTCGATATGCAAATAAAACAAACTGATAAAGAACTCAATCAGGGGATATAAAGCACACCGACCTTGAGTATGTGTCCTCTGTCCTTCAAGCTGGACCTGCACTTCCCCAAGTGATGACACCTCGTTCCACTCAGCCGCATATTTCAAAGCTTTCCCCCAATTCTGTTCTCAATCAATCTGTGTGTATTTATATAGCACATTTAACAACCTCTGACCAAAGTGCTGTTCGGCCAATCAATACAATATCAAATAACACAATGAGAAAAGAATAATTAAAAACATGAAACATATACAAACACATACACATGTAAAAATGTAATGTTCAGCTCGGATCCAAAGCCAGTGCAAAGAGGAGAGATTTAGATGAGATTTAAAAAGTTCAATAGACTCAGCAGCCGGTACTACAGGTACTGGGAGGCTGCGCGGTGGTGGCCAAGTCCATAGGGACGTGGCTTGGCAACCGGAAGGTCACCAGTTCAAGTCCCGGCAAGACCAAGTGCTACCGAGGAGGTGTCCCTGAGCAAGGCACTGGGATGGGTCAAATGCAGAGAAACCACGTTGTTACTAGTACCTGAACTACCTCATGACAATACAAGTAAAAAGAAAGAAAGGCTGTTCCACAGTCTGGGGACTCAGCACTGAGAGCCCTCTGACCTCTGGGCTCTTCCTGCACCGAGGAACCACCTGGAGCAACAACGCAGACAGGTAACGTGGTGCCAGTCCATGCAATGATTTAAAAAAGTACTTGAACTGGATCCTGTAACGACAGGAAGCCAATGAAGGTGTGATGTGGTCATGACGTCTCTCCCGGTAAGAAGGCGTGCAGCCGCGTTTTGGACCAGCTGCAGGCGACGGAGCAAACACTGGCACTTTCTCATTTCATCAAATCCCCCTCCTCGACTCCTCGACTCCTCGGTCCTCCGGTAGTGACCCGGAAATGAATTTCAGCGCGCCATGTTGAAGGACATCTCATTTCTCTCAATGCACTTCGAGGATCGAGGACCGAGCGTGGAGGAGGGGAGTTAGAGAAATGAGAAAGGGCCACTGTCTGAGAATAATGTATCAGCTGTGTTCCTGTCGTCCCGGCATGTATCCGTCACCAGAGGGCGCCACTGACCGGCTGCTGCTAATCAGAGACATTCTCTCCAGGAGGTCAGGTTTCAGACCCTCAGAGAAGCCCAGAGAGGGGAGAGAGGGCAGAGAGGGGGAGGAGCAGGAGGAAGGAGGAGACAGCAGGAGGTCTTCTGTCTCCTCCTCCTCCTCTTCCTCCTCTTCCTCCTCTTCCTCCACCGGGTGCATCTTCTTATAACCAGAGCACACCTGAATGCCCCCGCCTCCAAACATCTTGTGGAAATCAACTCTCTCCTCCTCCCTCTCCTCCTCCTTCTCTCTCTCCTCCTCCTTCACCTCCTCCCTCTCCTCTTTCTCCTTCCTCTCCTCCCCCCTTCCTCCCTTCCTCCCCTCTCCTCCTCCACAGCGATGCTCTCCTGGACTCACCTCCTCCATGCTCTCCTGACTCACCTCCCTCATGCTCCCTGACTCACCTCCTCCATGCTCTCCTGACTCACCTCCTCCATGCTCTCCTGACTCACCTCCTCCATGCTCTCCTGGCCACCTCCTCCATGCTCTCCTGGCTCACCTCCTCCATGCTCTCCTGACTCACCTCCTCCATGCCTCCTGACTCACCTCCTCCATGCTTCCGGCTCACCTCCTCCATGCTCTCCTGACTCACCTCCTCCATGCTCTCCTGACTCACCTCCTCCATGCTCTCCGACTCACCTCCTCCATGCTCTCCTGACTCACCTCCTCCATGCTCTCCTGACTCACCTCCTCCATGCTCTCCTGACTCACCTCCTCCATGCTCTCCTGGCTCACCTCCTCCATGCTCTCCTGACTCACCTCCTCCATGCTCTCCTGACTCACCTCCTCCATGCTCTCCTGACTCACCTCCTCCATGCTCTCCTGACTCACCTCCTCCATGCTCTCCTGACTCACCTCCTCCATGCTCTCCTGACTCACCTCCTCCATGCTCTCCTGACTCACCTCCTCCATGCTCTCCTGACTCACCTCCTCCATGCTCTCCTGACTCACCTCCTCTCCCCACTACCAACACCTGAATCCAAGCTCTGCAGCCTCCCTCTCTCCCCCTTTAACTCCTCCACCCTCTCATAGTCTGAAACCAGCAGCATGGCTTCACTCCCTTTAGAGAACAACTGATGGATTTCCTCCTCCTCCTTCTTCCCTCTGTCTTCATCCGTTTCCTTTTCACTTCTTTGACCTCCCACCGGCCCGTAAGGAGCGTCGGAGACGCATTGAGGGAGGTTCCCTGCTGTGAGGGAGGACATGTGAGGAGGAGGAGGGGGAGTTTGGGGGAGGAGATGGGAGTAATTGGGGTTGGAGAAGTCTGAACTGGTGGATTCGTGGGTCATTTTGCTTCTGATTGTGTGCAGCAGCGCCTCCTCCTGGCTGCAGGGCAACACTGCGTCCACATAGGACGAGATCTCCACCGAGTCCAGCTCCCCTGAAGCGATGAGGAAGTGAGGACTCGACCGACTCTGCAGGAGAGGAGGAGGTTAAAGAACGTGTTGCTAATATCACACTGTACATGTTACATTTCAATATTCCAGTGACGGCACAGACTATTGGGCACTGTTTCTATTACACTCTATTTGATCTACCTGTACTATTTCATCTGTTGGAGGAGGAGCCTGTGACCTCAGGTTGTCGTTGATATATCTAAACTGTAGCTATGTAAAATAAAAAAGCCTTGAAACGTGAAACATTTATATCCAATCTAATATTTAGTATTTCATTCCTCACATACTTGTGTATATATAATGTCCTGCTTTATATTGTGTCACTGTACATTTGTAATTCAACATGTACTGTATATTTTGAACTTTTTTGTAATGCTATTTTGCTAATGCTGTTGAGATGTCGACATTATGGAATGTTCTTGTCTTTTAATTTGTATTGTTCAATCCCATGTCTTTTTATTCCGTAAAGCCAGAAGTGGAAGAAGTACAAGTTGTCCATCCTAATTCTTACTTAAGTGAAAGTCCATAGGTGTCAACATATATTTAAATATACTTAAAGTGCTAAAAGTACCCATTAAGGTTCCAAATAAAAATAGTGATCGAAGAACTCTATTGAGATAAGTAAAAGTAGCTAGAGTAAACTGTAAAGATATGCTAACCAATCAGAACAGACTGGGTTTTTTGGGGGGTTTTAAAAAAACAAAAAAGGAGAGCAAGAGAAGGTATTTGTAAGCTGTGCGATAAAAATACATTTGAAATCCACAAAGATCAATCGACTAAGATATTTATGTGTTTCTATTCTCAGCTTTTTTTTGGACAGTTTTTTCATGTATGGTTGTTTTTGGTCATTAAAAGAAAAGCATATTTAAGCTCACCTCGAACTTTAGATCCTTCAGGAAGGATTTCTCTGGGTTGGGAATTGGCGGACCTTTGATTTTCTTCACGATGTAAACCCTATAAAACATAAAGACATGAGCAAGGTTAGAACAAATATAGCTTATTGCTCTTGAACAACATTTGGTTAACGTCTTGTAAAAGTACTGTGTTGTTGCTTACCAGGTGGTTTTGTCAGTCTTAAATAGTACGATAACCAGAAACACTGCAATCGCAGCTGCAACGGCAAAAAGGCCCGAAACACGCCAAGCAAGATCTGCCAACCACAGGACAGAGAATATACCGTTAGCATATACAGCAGTAATACATCGTTAGCATTTCGTTCCTTATCAGGTCAGCATTAACTAATAGCATATTATGTTAACATATTCCGTTAGCATATCATGTTAGCATATAACATTAGCATAGGCTACTGTGGATAGATAGATAGATAGATAGATAGATAGAGAAATCTCGTTGCAGAAGTGTGTTTAGAAAATTAAATTAAATATTAAAATACAATACTTGAAAAAGTGGAAAAGAGAATTAACAATTACAAATAAAATGAAAAACGGTATAAATATATCACATATCACCAATATAAACAAAACAATATACAATATTCTGGATTATTAAAATAAAAAGTTAAAAATAATACAGAAAAAAATTAGAAGTCAAAAATATTACAGGAAATACTTTATCCACCTGTAAAGGCTTATTTGGCTTTGCTTGATCCTGATTCACATTACATAGCTGTTCAGTCACACTATAACATGTTTCCATGTGATATGTTATAAAAACAACAACAAATGTCCGACTTGTTTCCTTAATTCTCAGGAATTCAAATACAGGAAGAGAACATACCACACTATGTTTCTAATGATCATTAATTAGCATAACAAATAGGAATACAAATCCCAAAAATTAGTATCTAAAATCTTTACATTGACCTTCATAAACAAAATCAATCTGTTGACATTTGGCCGTCTTTACCTGATGGTGGTTGGGGTTGTTCCGTTCTTCCAACGGTGGATACCCATGATGCAGTGGGGCTCCAGCCACTCCAGGTAGAGCTTGGGTCTGTCTCTTCGGGCTTCACTTCAACGCGTGCCTCGTACCTCTCGCCTCGAATCAGCCAATCATCGTCAAGCTCTACAGCGGACCCTGATTCTTCCCACTTCCATGGATAAGTATTTGTGTTTTTCTGCACAGACGGATCCTGACGGAGAAGAAATGAGTGGATGTTGAGTAAGCTGATGTTCATGTAGTGTTTCTTGATATCCTACAACATGTGTGCAAGTTATTAAACAATCTAAATAACTGTCCAGAACTAAAGGCTGTGACTCACCAATACAACTCCAATTAACTAGTTTTGACACTAACCGTGTCACCTCAAGTTTTCTGCATGAAATACGCAACCCAGTCTCACGGCATTTCGTGTTCACCAACACGATTTTTAATCTATTGATTTGTGTTCACCATCACGATTTGCCCCTTTTTTTCGTGTTGCACAGCACGATTTTAAAAGCAATGTATTTCTACTGGTAACGTGTTTCGTGCCTGCAGGCTGCAGCACGTCTTTTTCTCCGGTCGGGTCGAGGAAGACCGGAAGCTGTGTGGTTCATAAAAACATGTTCTTACTCAATATCAAGCCACAATTATTGCTTTTATTTTAAATCGTATAATTTCGGACTTCTGTTGCCGTCTGTGAGGAAAATAAATGGCTCAGAGCCTCAGGATACTGAAATCTGTATTTTTAAATATTTTTTCCTTCTAATGTGTTATTCTTTTCAAAATAACACACTGTTATTTACTCACCAATAACACACAATTATCCTTGCTTTTATTTATTGGTTTAATTCCATAATCTCGGGCTTTTTTGGTGTCCGTCAGGAACTGAATTTCAAAATAAAAGTAACCGGAAACAGACGTAGGCCTATAAGGGACATTTCGAGCATCATTGCGATTGTCAACATTTCTGAGTTTAGGATGGCCGAAGACACTACACTACCCATAATCCCCAGCTATCGTTTAGGACTACAGTCCCGTAAGGTTACGCAGAGCGTCAAACAGCTGTGTGAAATGGAACGAAACCACGCCAGACTATCCAAAACTGGAATTGAACGCCCCCCCAGAACTACACATGCTGGCTATTGTGTTTCGCAAAATGTTCTATGGGACGTCTCTACTGAACGTTTTCGTTTTTCCCACAATTAGAAGTTGGCAGTATTAAACACATTGGTGTTATCAAATGTAAAACATATAATTAATAAATGGGTGAACATCGCTTGTGTCCATAATGCGCAGCATTAATATATACGACAGCTCATTGCTACTTTGTAATTCTACTCCACTACAATTCAGAGGTTAACCTGGTATTTTTACTCCACTGCATTTATTTGAGTTACTTTGCAGATTCTGATTAATTATGTGAAATATAAACAACCCTTAAATCAGACTTTAGTTACACCTGAGTACAATTCAGGGAAGGTGATTGTCAAGTGCCAACAATCAGGAGAGATATTTGATAGTTGGTGCTTGAGAAGACTAAACATGTATCTGCAATTGACATGAATGGAAACAAGTAATAAAGTATATTCATTACTCGTTATTCTCTACTAATAGTTCATTAAAGACTGTATATTATGGCTATTTTGCACATCCCTTTCAAGATTTCCAAAGGTTTCTTGACATATCATACACAACTACGGTGTAGTTATGCAATGAATGAAAAACTTGGGTCACAGGTTCCTCAACAGTGCATTACAAGACATCTATCAATATGTGTGTACCTCCACCATTAAACTGTCATATTTTGCACATTTCTTATTCTATCTACATACATAAGAGTATAATTAATGTGTATAATATCAGTTAAAATAAGTGCTTCAACATAGTTAACATGGCAGGAAAGCAATATATTAGACGTTAAGTACTTTGTTTGTTTTTACCTTAATCTGTTATTTAATGTTTAAATAAAGGTTAATTCGTTTTTCTGTTTTGCACCTCCTCATATTAATATCTTTGTACATCCTGCACTAAACTGTTTTATTGTAGAGATCACTTATAGTATCTTCTTGATTTTTTATATTCTATATTTCTATATTTATACTTTCCCCCTATGAAAGTATGTACTCTTAGTATTTTTTTAATCAAATATAACACATAAAAACAATAATTCAATAACGTGCTTTAACCACCAGGAGGTGCACACAAGGTACACACAGCCATAATAACTTTGTATTATTAGTGTGTATGTACAACATCTGAAGATGTATAGTTTTATGCATGCTTTCACATCATTTTACAGCATATTGCTATACTATTTCAGACTCAGTATTTACATTCTTACATTCAAAGAAAATCAGTAATATCTTTAAAAACTACAGTCCTTTTCTATCAGCTGTGCACCGTTATGGTGTAAATATAACCTATCTGTGAATTAGATCAAACGTAAAAGTCAGCCGAATTAGTGTTGATACTGCAAGGAGACATATTGTGTGAAGAGAAATTGAAGATGTTGTTTAATTGTTGATATATTTATGATCCACGTCAAGTATTCCGTTTCGGCGGCATTTCTTCAGTTTTTCCAAAGGTCTTCTCATCAGGGCTCTCTAAATAAAGAACTAGAATGCACCGGGTTCGACTGTCTTTCTAGTAGCTCTGTAGCCCCGTCCACGAGCAACGTTTCGTCAAGTGTTCTGTATGCAAGCAGCAACACACCGAGTTAACTCAATTATACAAACATGGGTTATGATTAGAGGAAACTGAGTTATTTAGTTTGTTAAGGTTTCAGCTATTCTGTTTACAGTTCTGTCATCACATTATTTAATACCATTTTTAAAAACATTGTTGTTTCTTTTGATGTGAAATATTATTTATTTAATTTAAATAAAAAGCAATGTTAATTCTGTTCACAATTTGTTAAGTTAATTTAATAATATATGTATTTTTGAATCAAGTATTCATCTTTATTGTCTTCATTTTTAGTTTCCACATGCCTAGAACAACCTCAAGCTAAATCTAAAAGTTGATGGCTAAATAAGAGCGGTTTGATAAATTGTGCAAGGCATAATAGTCCGAATAGTCGATTAATCGTTTCATTAATCGATAGATTAATCGATTATCAAATTAGTCGTTTGTTTGCAGCCCTATTACTAAGGATGGCACACTGTTGCTAAGGATAGCAGACCGTTGCTAATGATAGCAGACTGTTGCTTGGGATAGCAGACCGTTGCTATGGATTGCAGACTGTTGCTAAGCATAGCAGACGGTTACTAAGGGAAGCACACTAGTGCCCGGCCGTCCAATTCTCCCATAGGGATATAGCAGCACCGTCCATATATTGGGGCCAAGGGATGGTCCACCGAATTTGGAATCCCGTCGCCACTATATTTGTGCCGGACATAACATATTTGTGTGCTGCACGTTCTTGGACTCTAGTGGCGGTGTTCTAATACTTCTAATAGGGTTGTACTTGTACTCATGGGGGGGTGGCAGAAAGTCAATATGACGCCCACTTACCACATAACAAATATTAACGTACTGTACTTATACTTATGGGGGGGGGTTGGGGGTGGCAGAAAGTCAATATGGGTCCCACTTACGAAATATTTGTAATGGTGTGTGGGGGGGGGGGGGGGTGTACGACAACCCAATATGGGTCCCACTTACCAAATATTTGTAATGGTGTGTGGGGGGGGTGTACGACAACCCAATATGGGTCCCACTTACCAAATATTTGTAATGGTGTGTGGGGGGGGGGTGTACGACAACCCAATATGGGTCCCACTTACCAAATATTTGTAATGGTGTGTGGGGGGGTGTACGACAACCCAATATGGGTCCCACTTACCAAATATTTGTAATGGTGTGTGGGGGGGGTGTACGACAACCCAATATGGGTCCCACTTAACCCTAACGCTAACCCTAACCCTAACCCTAACCCTAACCCTAACCCTAACCCTAATGGTGTGGGGGGGGGGGTGTACGACAACCCAATATGGGTCCCACTTACCAAATATTTGTAATGGTGTTTGGGGGGGGGTGTACGACAACCCAATATGGGTCCCACTTACCAAATATTTGTAATGGTGTGGGGGGGGGGGGTGTACGACAACCCAATATGGGTCCCACTTACAAAATATTTGTTCCCACTTAACCCTAACGCTAACCCTAACCCTAACCCTAACCCTAACCTAACCCTAACCCTAACCCTAATGGTGTGGGGGGGGGGTGTACGACAACCCAATATGGGTCCCACTTACCAAATATTTGTAATGGTGTGGGGGGGGGGGTGTACGACAACCCAATATGGGTCCCACTTACCAAATATTTGTAATGGTGTTTGGGGGGGGTGTACGACAACCCAATATGGGTCCCACTTACCAAATATTTGTAATGGTGTGGGGGGGGGTGTACGACAACCCAATATGGGTCCCACTTACCAAATATTTGTAATGGTGTGTGGGGGAGTGTACGACAACCCAATATGGGTCCCACTTACCAAATATTTGTAATGGTGTGTGGGGGGGGTGTACGACAACCCAATATGGGTCCCACTTACAAAATATTTGTAATGGTGTGGGG
Organism: Chaenocephalus aceratus; assembly: GCA_023974075.1. NCBI lineage: Eukaryota > Metazoa > Chordata > Actinopteri > Perciformes > Channichthyidae > Chaenocephalus > Chaenocephalus aceratus. Next base: position 69,004 of record JAMFTG010000678.1, on the reverse strand, counting down.
GGGGTGTACGACAACCCAATATGGGTCCCACTTACCAAATATTTGTAATGGTGTTTGGGGGGGGTGTACGACAACCCAATATGGGTCCCACTTACCAAATATTTGTAATGGTGTGTGGGGGAGGGGTGTACGACAACCCAATATGGGTCCCACTTACCAAATATTTTTACCATGTACTTATGGGGGGGGGGGGTGTCTGGGAATCTGAAGTATGGAAACTTAAACTCACCCATAATTTTTTTTTCAATAACATTTAAAATTTCTCACATAATTCTGATTTACGTGAATAGTCTGATAGGCTAGTGCTGGAGAAGAATGAGCAAATTGAAAAAAATTCCAAAAATGTGCTTGGCGCTCCGAGCCTTTGAGAGTGTGTTGTTTAGCTTGTGCGGAACCCGCTTGCAAATATGGGGACCCTGCGACCTCGGACAAGGTCAAAACCGAGGTCAGAGGTCACATTCGCAATGCCGACAGTACTCTCGACGGCGCAAAGGAAGGTCCGACCGCTTTGAACTTGCTCTCATTAGAACCGGCTCGAAGAGTACATGCAGATTGATGCCTCCGCTGCTCCTAATGTCAAAGGTTACGGCTTGAAATGTAACAAAGCTCCAAAGGTCAAAGGTCACGCTTTCATGCCGTACGGTGCCCTTTACAGCACAAAGGAAGGTCTGACCGCTTTGAGCTTGATGTCATTTTAACCGTCTCGGAGAGCAGATGCAAATGGATGCCTCTGGTGCAACTAAATGTCAAAGGTTAACGGCTTAAAATGTAACAAAACCTTCCGTTAAGGCCTTTTGAGAAGCCGCAGTGCTCCTTGAGTGTTTAAAGTACTTTGAAAAGGGCTAAAGAGATAATTTTTTCACAGGGGGCCTCTAAATAAGGCCCAGATCAGGATTCTGAAGTATGTAAACTGTAACCCACCCAGAACTTTTTTCAATAAAATGTCAAACTTTCTCACCAAATGCTGTCTGGAGCTTCGCATATGACAGGCTTGTGTTGACAGATGGGAAGAAAATTGAAAAAATTTAAAAAAATGTGGTTGGCGCTCCGAAACTCCCAGAGTGTGTTGTTGCACTTGTGTGGAACCCGCTTGCAAATATGGGGACCCTGCGACCTCGGACAAGGTCAAAACCGAGGTCAGAGGTCACATTCGCAATGCCGACAGTACTCTCGACGGCGCAAAGGAAGGTCCGACCGCTTTGAACTTGCTCTCATTAGAACCGGCTCGAAGAGTACATGCAGATTGATGCCTCCGCTGCTCCTAATGTCAAAGGTTACGGCTTGAAATGTAACAAAGCTCCAAAGGTCAAAGGTCACGCTTTCATGCCGTACGGTGCCCTTTACAGCACAAAGGAAGGTCTGACCGCTTTGAGCTTGATGTCATTTTAACCGTCTCGGAGAGCAGATGCAAATGGATGCCTCTGGTGCGACTAAATGTCAAAGGTTACGGCTTAAAATGTAACAAAACCTTCCGTTAAGGCCTTTTGAGAAGCCGCAGTGCTCCTTGAGTGTTTAAAGTACTTTGAAAAGGGCTAAAGAGATAATTTTTTCACAGGGGGCCCTCTAAATAAGGCCCAGATCAGGATTCTGAAGTATGTAAACTGTAACCCACCCAGAACTTTTTTCAATAAAATGTCAAACTTTCTCACCAAATGCTGTCTGGAGCTTCGCATATGACAGGCTTGTGTTGACAGATGGGAAGAAAATTGAAAAAATTGAAAAAATGTGGTTGGCGCTCAGAAACTCCCAGATTGTGTTGTTGCACTTGTGTGGAACCCGCTTGCAAAATATGGGGACCCTGCGACCTCGGACAAGGTCAAAACCGAGGTCAGAGGTCACATTCGCAATGCCGACAGTACTCTCGACGGCGCAAAGGAAGGTCCGACCGCTTTGAACTTGCTCTCATTAGAACCGGCTCGAAGAGTACATGCAGATTGATGCCTCCGCTGCTCCTAATGTCAAAGGTTACGGCTTAAAATGTAACAAAACCTTCCATTAAGGCCTTCTGAGAAGCCGCAGTGCTCCTTGAGTGTTTAAAGTACTTTGAAAAGGGCTAAAGAGATAATTTTTCACAGGGGGCCTCTAAATAAGGCCCAGATCAGGATGCTGAAGTATGTAAACTGTAAGCCACCCAGAACAGGGCTTATATCCATGTAAATGTAATGAGATGACGAGCAATTGTCCAAATGCATTTATAAAAGGGCTGTTATTAGTCTATATATAATACTTTTGTTCAATACAATTCAGTGCCACGTTTGGTGCAATGGAATAGTCCTCCCCCCTTGGTGTGGGTGACCCCGGTTCGCTACCCGTGTGAGACCTTTTATTAAAATTATTTAAAATTAGTTGAATTGCGAGAGGGATACTTTTATTAAGAGAGGGATAATGTGTTACATTATAATTTATGTCAGGGTGAACAGTGGAATGTGTGAAATACTAATATTATGCTAACCGCTAGTCGCTAAGCTAACGGCAACCATTTCAATGTATTTTTCCATTGAAAATGCTAACCGCTAGCAGCAAAGCTAGCATCACAGACATGGTCCGTTTGGGGATACTTTGCACACGTTTTTCACACGCTAGAAGTCTGGGAGTACTTCGGTTAGCTTCGTCTTGGCCCTGTAGATGTCATTCGAGATATCGTTTGTCCATTTTGATGGTGTGAAAGACTACTGTCTGCACGAAATCGGAAAACCGGAAGTCGGTTTAATATTATGCTAACCGCTAAGCTAACGGCAACCATTTCAATGTATTTTTCCATTGAAAATGCTAACCGCTAGCAGCAAAGCTAGCATCACAGACATGGTCCGTTCAGGGGACTCTACCCGGATATGAGGCACTATTTTGGGATACATTTTTTCCATTTTCACCCCTTTTCTATGGTTCTTCCAAAAGTTGACTTAGACTTTTTCCGACTCTGGAGGAAGGTAGGGGCAGTTGTCAGGGGACTCTACCCGGATATGAGGCACTATTTTGGGATACATTTTTTCCATTTTCACCCCTTTTCTATGGTTCTTCCAAAAGTTGACTTAGACTTTTTCTGAAGTATGTAAACTGTAAGCCACCCAGAACAGGGCTTATATCCATGTAAATGTAATGAGATGACGAGCAATTGTCCAAATGCATTTATAAAAGGGCTGTTATTAGTCTATATATAATACTTTTGTTCAATACAATTCAGTGCCACGTTTGGTGCAATGGAATAGTCCTCCCCCTTTGGTGTGGGCGACCCCGGTTCGCTACCCGTGTGAGACCTTTTATTAAAATTATTTAAAATTAGTTGAATTGCGAGAGGGATACTTTTATTAAGAGAGGGATAATGTGTTACATTATAATTTATGTCAGGGTGAACAGTGGGAATGTGTGAAATACTAATATTATGCTAACCGCTAGTCGCTAAGCTAACGGCAACCATTTCAATGTATTTTTCCATTGAAAATGCTAACCGCTAGCAGCAAAGCTAGCATCACAGACATGGTCCGTTTGGGGATACTTTGCACACGTTTTTCACACGCTAGAAGTCTGGGAGTACTTCGGTTTAGCTTCGTCTTGGTCTGTAGATGTCATTCGAGATATCGTTTGTCCATTTTGATGGTGTGAAAGACTACTGTCTGCACGAAATCGGAAGTAGGTTTAATATTATGCTAACCGCTAGTCGCTAAGCTAACGGCAACCATTTCAATGTATTTTTTCCATTGAAAATGCTAACCGCTAGCAGCAAAGCTAGCATCACAGACATGGTCCGTTTGGGGATACTTTGCACACGTTTTTCACACGCTAGAAGTCTGGGAGTACTTCGGTTAGCTTCGTCTTGGTCTGTAGATGTCATTCGAGATATCGTTTGTCCATTTTGATGGTGTGAAAGACTACTGTCTGCACGAAATCGGAAACCGGAAGTCGGTTTAATATTATGCTAACCGCTAAGCTAACGGCAACCATTTCAATGTATTTTTCCATTGAAAATGCTAACCGCTAGCAGCAAAGCTAGCATCACAGACATGGTCCGTTTGGGGATACTTTGCACACGTTTTTCACACGCTAGAAGTCTGGGAGTACTTCGGTTAGCTTCGTCTTGGTCTGTAGATGTCATTCGAGATATCGTTTGTCCATTTTGATGGTGTGAAAGACTACTGTCTGCACGAAATCGGAAACCGGAAGTCGGTTTTTGAAAGGACTGAGAAGAAAAAACGGCTGCCTCACTTCATGGAGGAATGTCTCCCCGCTCCATGTGCACTCTGGCCCCGGTACATGTTTTCCCTGGAGACCCCCCAGTATGGTTTGAACTGGTTGTCAGGGGACTCTACATGAGGCACTATTTTCGTATACATTCCATCCATTTTCATCACCCCTTCCTCTGGTTCTTCCAAAAGTTAACATGCTTTTTCCGACTCTGGAGGAAGGTAGGGGCAGTTGTCAGGGGACTCTACCCGGATATGAGGCACTATTTTGGGATACATTCCATCCATTTTCACCCCTTCCTCTGGTTCTTCCAAAAGTTAACATGCTTTTTCCGACTCTGGAGGAAGGTAGGGGCAGTTGTCAGGGGACTCTACCCGGATATGAGGCACTATTTTGGGATACATTTTTTCCATTTTCAACCCTTTTCTATGGTTCTTCCAAAAGTTGACTTAGACTTTTTCCGACTCTGGAGGAAGGTAGGGGCAGTTGTCAGGGGACTCTACCCGGATATGAGGCACTATTTTGGGATACATTTTTTCCATTTTCACCCCTTTTCTATGGTTCTTCCAAAAGTTGACTTAGACTTTTTCCGACTCTGGAGGAAGGTAGGGGCAGTTGTCAGGGGACTCTACCCGGATATGAGGCACTATTTTGGGATACATTTTTTCCATTTTCACCCCTTTTCTATGGTTCTTCCAAAAGTTGACTTAGACTTTTTCCGACTCTGGAGGAAGGTAGGGGCAGTTGTCAGGGACTCTACCCGCCTTACGGGACACTATTTTCGGACACTTTTTCCATTTTCACCCCTTTTCTATGGATCTCAAAAAAAGTTAACTCAGACTTTATTAAATAATTTTTTTATATATGACTTATTTTTTAAATATAGTGGGGATAGTGGAATTAACTAGTACCCAGTACTGGGAGGGACTGACTTTGATTGCAAAAAAGTGCACCACAATATATATATAATATACATCTCAATATTATTAATAATTCCAAAATAATAATAATTATAGTTTTTATAACTATTAAATATGCACCCATATTGACTTGGGTCAAATATAAAAATAAATTCAAGGAAATAAAGATTTGATGCCAAGGCCGGGTTTCGAACCCCGCTCTCTCACGCCAAGGAGCGACTCTCTATCCATAGCCCCACAAGTAGTGCTAAAAGCTTATTGAACAAAAGTATCATATATAGACTCCACTATGGCATAAAAAGACATAATAGATATAGCATAATAGATTATAATATCTATAATATATATTATAATAATTCTATTTTGACTACCAGTTTCGGGTGGGTTTATAGATTCGTCAATAGAGTAACGACACATTTAGCTTTGTTTTCCACCAGTAAAATGTACAAACGACTCATATATCACACAATGGTGTGATGTGAAAAGCCATTGCTACGTTTTCAAACTTGTAAACACGCTAGGAGTCTGAAAGTGGTTTCATTAGATTCATATTGATTTGTAGATGTGATTTGATGTGTTTTTGTGTCAAGTTTTGATCGCCAAAACGATAGAGAAATGTGTTTTTATGCCATAGTGGAGTCTATATATGATACTTTTGTTCAATAAGCTTTTAGCGCCACTTGTGGAGCAATGGATAGAGAGTCGCTCCTTGGAGTGAGAGAGCGGGGTTCGAAACCCGGCCTTGGCATCAAATCTTGAGTTCCTTGAATTTATTTTTATATTTGACCCAAGTCAATATGGGTGCATATTTAATAGTTATAAAACTATAATTATTATTATTTTGGAATTATTAATAATATTGAGATGTGGGCTTACATATGTGGGACATCGCCCCAATCCCCGTATATATAGATAACTTTGTGTGGCCCACGACTCTCCATATTATATAGCAGAACAAATACATTTATACAAAAACATTTAAGAAACATTATAAGAACAATGTGAGGGCTACAAGCCTCACAAACGAACACACATCGTAAAGGTTATGATTTTGTTTAAATTACAGAGATTAAAGTATATATTGTGATTTGTGTTGTGTGTAATCCTATTGTCAGTGATTTACAGCTCACCTTGCTCCTGGTAAAAGCCTGAGCTGATGGAAAACATCCACTCTTAGCGCTACTTGTGGGGCAATGGATAGAGAGTCGCTCCTTGGAGTGAGAGAGCGGGGTTCGAAACCCGGCCTTGGCATCAAATCTTGAGTTCCTTGAATTTATTTTTGCATATTTAATAGTTATAAAAACTATAATTATTATTATTTTGGAATTATTAATAATATTGAGATGTGGGCTTACATATGTGGGACAATCGCCCCAATCCCCGTATATATAGATAACTTTGTGTGCAGAAGCAGCAGCAGGAGCAGGGAGGCACTCTCCGTGGTGCTGAACGGAGAGCATGAGGCATGAGGTTCTGGTTCTGGTGGTGTGCATGGAGGGGTTTAGTCTGATTGAGGAGTGCTCAAGTGTGGGAGGATGTGTAAGGCAGATTAGGGTAAAAAAGACAGTTCTTGCTAAGTTATTGAGTGTACACAGCAGGACCATATAGTGTAACGCAGGACCAAATGCAATCCACTTACTCCATATGTCAAAGCCAGTGTACAGCAGGAACCATATAGTGTACAGCAGGACCGTGTGCAGTCCACTTACTAACTATATCGGAACCCCCCCCCCCCAACCCCCCCCCCCCCCCCCAGTGTACAGCAGGACCATATAGTGTACAGCAGGACCGTGTGCAGTCCACTTACTCACTATATCGGAACCCCCCCCCCCCCCCCCATCCCCCCCCCCCCCCCCCCCCCAGTGTACAGCAGGACCATATAGTGTACAGCAGGACCGTGTGCAGTCCACTTACTCACTATAATCGGAACCCCCCCCCCCCCCCAACCCCCCCGGACATTACAAATATTCGGTAAGTGGGACCCACATATTGAGTTGTCGGCCACCCCCCCCCCCCCACAACATTATGTATATTTAAATACATAAAAATATTGGATAAGTGGTCCCATATTGAGTTGCTGCCACCCCCGACAGCGCCACCTGGTGGTCCGAGGCGGAACAGAGTACGGCAGGCAATATATGGCATAAATACGGTAACGGGCGCCTAACATCGGGTCGAGGGGTCGAGGGGTCGAGGTCGCGACCCCCGGTAGCGCCGGGACCCCCCGGCGACATCCTCGCGGGGTCCGTAGATTTTACAAACTTGGAGGGGCGTGTGTAAAACGGGAGTTAACGGAGGCTCCGGCAGCAGTGTACGACGGCTCCATAATATGGCCCTTTCGTCCATCCCAAGGGTGCAGTCCTGCTACTTTTGGTTAGCAGACGGTTACTAAGGATAGCAGACCGTTACTATGGATTGCAGACGGTTGCTAAGCATAGCAGACCGTTAATAAGTAAGACCAAACTATATTTGTTAGCGGAAGCAATACAACAATTTAAAATTGATATTGTGAGTCCAGTGGTTTGTTTATTTATTACACAGCCGTATAATTAGCGAGATAATCAGACTCACGTTTTCGTCTCTAAAGAACTCCATGTTACAGGTCATTTGCGTTGATCTGCCTTCAACAGGTTTGAGCGTGCATGAAGCTTTGGAAGATTTCCTTCTAGGCCTGTAAAAAAACATGTTCCATTTCATTTTGACTTCAGACACATAATGTTTGAGATCAAAGTAATTGTTTATCTGCATGTATGTCAATCATACATCTGTCCTTACTTGTCTTTATTTAGGGCGTCTATCGTGCACACACTGCCTGAATGATCGTACGCGCTGTTCCACACACACGTGATTATACGGTTGTAGTCAGAGGAGCAGGTGATATCTGTGGGAAGTGAAGGAGAGAAATGAAAGAGGACAGATTATGTTTATTTTCAGTACGTAGTGCCTCTACTTTAAAGAGTTCTCTCCTGCTGATGTTCAGGTGTGTATCAGTATGTAGTGTCTCTACTTTAAAGAGTTATCTCCTGCTGATGTTCAGGTGTATATCAGTATGTAGTGTCTCTACTTTAAAGAGTCCTCTCCTGCTGATGTTCAGGTGTATATCAGTATGTAGTGTCTCTACTTTAAAGAGTTCTCTCTTGCTGATGTTCAGGTGTATATCAGTATGTAGTGTCTCTACTTTAAAGAGTCCTCTCCTGCTGATGTTCAGGTGTATATCAGTATGTAGTGTCTCTACTTTAAAGAGTCCTCTCCTGCTGATGTTCAGGTGTATATCAGTATGTAGTGTCTCTACTTTAAAGAGTCCTCTCCTGCTGATGTTCAGGTGTATATCAGTATGTAGTGTCTCTACTTTAAAGAGTTCTCTCTTGCTGATGTTCAGGTGTATATCAGTATGTAGTGTCTCTACTTTAAAGAGTCCTCTCCTGCTGATGTTCAGGTGTATATCAGTATGTAGTATCTCTACTTTAAAGAGTCCTCTCCTGCTGATATTCAGGTGTATATCAGTATGTAGTATCTCTACTTTAAAGAGTTCTCTCTTGCTGATGTTCAGGTGTATATCAGTATGTAGTGTCTCTACTTTAAAGAGTCCTCTCCTGCTGATGTTCAGGTGTATATCAGTATGTAGTGTCTCTACTTTAAAGAGTCCTCTCCTGCTGATGTTCAGGTGTATATCAGTATGTAGTATCTCTACTTTAAAGAGTCCTCTCCTGCTGATATTCAGGTGTATATCAGTATGTAGTATCTCTACTTTAAAGAGTTCTCTCTTGCTGATGTTCAGGTGTATATCAGTATGTAGTGTCTCTACTTTAAAGAGTCCTCTCCTGCTGATGTTCAGGTGTATATCAGTATGTAGTGTCTCTACTTTAAAGAGTCCTCTCCTGCTGATGTTCAGGTGTATATCAGTATGTAGTGTCTCTACTTTAAAGAGTCCTCTCCTGCTGATGTTCAGGTGTATATCAGTATGTAGTGTCTCTACTTTAAAGAGTCCTCTCCTGCTGATGTTCAGGTCTATCTCATTCAAAATACTTTTTTTCTTCATACTTTCCACATATTGTTCTCTAATCACTTTAAATGATGTGATTGGACAAATTCTGAACATTCTCAAGGTTAGCACCATTTTGTATATTGCATTACTTTTATCCAAAGGGACAATAAACCAAGAATAAACAAGCCCAACAAGCAAGAATCCTGCCAGTACAAAACATGGCTATCAATAGAAGAACAATTGTCAGAGCTGCGTACAGAAGAGAGGACTTTTCAAATTAAATAATTCAATGTATTAATTCAATCATACATTTTGGTACCTATATGTTCACTTTATTGTATTGGGTTTTATATTGTTGCATCGATTCACTTGTGTTGTGTCTCATCTTTCGAGATAAACCATTATTTATTTTATTGTATTTTATTTTTATTATCATATACTTTCCCTCCTTACGTCTCTTAACCTGTTAAAATGTTATATTTTGCTGCATGTCTGTAAAGGTCTTGACATCAGAGCTGCGGGGAATTTCCTGTTGTTTATTTTTAACTTGTGATGTTAAAACATTTTGTAAAGCACTTTGAGCTGCACGTGCTGTATGAAAAGTGCTATATAAATAAAGCTTTATTGTTATTATTATTATTATTCTTATATTTTTAAGTTTGATATGACCAATTGTGGGCTCCTGGACGGACATTAGTATTGTAGACATTTATCATAAGTCTTATCTAATGATATATAATTTCACTGTAACTTTATTTTCTAACAGTTTGAATTCACGCCTAGCAACTAAATGTTCTCAGACAGAAGGGTTGTCAGGCAATTATGATATGGATTGTAGGTTTGTAATTAGCACGTATGCAAGTTTCGCCCGTCTGGCCAACATTTCAATAGCCTGTAATGTATTGACATTAAAGGCTATTGAAATGTTGGCTAGCTGAGACCTCCCCCTTTTGTCTTTTCCCTGTGCTTGTCTTCCTGTTGCAACGGGTCAGATTCTGGTACCATCTACTAGTGCAGGTTATCTGGCCTTCCAGCTGGAAATAGATTGATTCTGTTAAATGCTATAACTCTATATTAAATAACAGAACTTTGGCTTGAGCTTGTATTTAAGTATGGCATTTCCACCACAATTAGATTGTTAAGTTACTCTACAAAACCAAAAGAACTTACTGTTGCCCGGGTCACTCGAACAACTTCCCTCTCCATGGCAGACCTGAATCAGAGCGAGAAGCAGGACCAGCAGACGGGGTTTTCTGACTCCTCTCCATGTATGATGTCCAGCGTTTGAAGTGTTTTGACGAAGGCTCCTTTCACTGCTTCCTCTTTCTTCTCATCCTGCATACACAGAGAACACTTGCTTCTTTATTTGTGTGGTGGGTGCAAAGGTGTTATTTTTCTGCACACCCAATAACACCCTGACCACATCGAGAAGCACTGACAGGTGATCGAGAACACACAAAAAAACAGACATAGAAATGTTTGACATCCTGCCGCAGGTGGTGTGATCTGGTTTCTACTCACACAGCAACAGCTGCTTGAAGTGAGACACTACCCCCGTGATAATGAGATGTGGAACCATCTGTTTAAAGGCCAGAATTAGCACCACGTTGAATTTGAATTGACTTTAATTGGACACATAATTCACCTTGCAGAGATCCAGGGTCCTGCTCAAAGGCACGTAGGCTGGTTTTACTTCTGAACACACCACATATCACTGATACTAGCCAGGTAAGAAGTAAAGGGTTGTTGAATTTTTGGAGGTGTGAAACTAGATAGGCAATGCTTAAAGTCGAGTCACATGTTGTTAAACTAATTATTTATTGAATTGACTTATTGTCCGTATACTGTATTTGCTTTGTTCAAATACAAATCTACTTTTTAACATACACTATAAATAAATCTGACATTTTATTAGTTTTGTTAAATAAAATAAAAAATAATAAAACGAATAAATAAAAAAAGCAACCCAAATAAAATCAAACCAAAATAAATTGAAAATAATTTGAAAAATAAAAACACTAACGGACTTGAAGTTAGATCAAAGCTGACATGCCTTTAAATCCATAGGCAGTTTTTTGTCGAGAAGAAATAATAGTATTAAAATAATCAAATTAAATCAAACAAAACCAGCACATTTACAATTATATAATATTTAAATAATAAATCATCAAAATAAATGTATTTAAGTTAAGTATGCCTTTAATCTGAAAGTAGTTTTTTTATGAGACAATAAATAGAATAATAACAGCCCAAATATATACTATATATATATATAAAGAAAAATACTAACAGATGTATAGATACAAGTTCAGTCTGCCTTTAATCAGAAATCAGTAATTAAAAAAAATTAAAATGACATTTATTAAAATTTAAATATTAATATGAGAAATAATTAAAAAATCGCCGAAATATTTAACTAATAAAATACAAAATAATTTAAATGAATATAAATTATGATAAAAAGTCAAACACATCAGCTTCAGTAAACATTTGTCATTGTGTGATTTAAAGTCTTCATACAAGTCTCAAAATATCATTACAAAAAAACTCCCACATCCTAAACTAACTGTGTCCCACCACCTCCTGCATGTTACACATTATTAACGAATCATCACAAAGTCTTACCTGGTGCTGCAGGGTCTGCTTTAAACGCTCTGCTTCACTCCATCTGACGCTCTGTGGACAGACACCACACTCATAAGGTTTTACTCTCCGTGGAAATAAAAAAAAGTGTTGAAACAGAAGATGACATCATGCCCTTCAAAGGTTACTACTTAGAAATCAATCAATCTACTACGACATCTCTGGGCACTGCAGTGTGTCAGCCCTGAAGTCATCTTCCTCTTTTCCGTGTGGTCACCTTCAGCTTCTCTTGTATTTGACTGAGAGAGATAATTAAGGACATGTTGTAACTGTTTTAGAAGCTGGTTTAATAGGAAGAGGAAATGACCTCAAGGAGACTCATTACAAAATAATAGAACCGAAACTTTTAAAAGATACACATCCTGACAGCTGAGAGGACAGATACAAAGGGATGAAAGACAACACAATGACACACGATAACCAGAAGGAGACACAAAATGACTACAACTTTTAAAATATACACATCTTGACAGCTAAGAGACAAGTGACAACTAAAATGGGACACTCAATAACTACAGAAATACACTAAATACCTAGAAAGAGACGACAAGTCACCACAAAGACACACACAACAACTTAAAAGACACAACAACGTAATCCTAACGCTCATCCCTGTAAGGGAAACTTCTGCAGCGATGGAGAGTCAGGACTCAGAGAGACACTGAGAGTTTATTACAAGTCAACGGCCGGAGATTTCACATCACAAGTCACACAGTCAAAGGTTCTGACTGCACGGGGGGTTGTCATGACAATTCTGATCAGCCTATCTCTCGATAGACCTTTTAACTAGTTTACAGAGAGTTAATCAGCATATTGGGGGAGGCGTAAACATCTGTGGAGCGACAGGAGATATCCCCCAACTCTGGAGCTTAGAAGCCAGCGTTCTCACACTCTCAAAGCCTCCCTAGGCCCTGTAGGTCAAGCTGTGCAACTTATAGTATCAACATACGACTGCAAGATAAAGATAAGGAGCAGGGCTGATCGTAAATGTAAACACACAGTAAATGTTAAATATCTTAGGAGTAAGGAAGAATTATTATTTGACACTTAGGAAGAAAGAAGAAATATTCTCTAACAATCCTGATGACTTAGAGACACATGAGACACAACATGACTACACAAACACACATAACATGCAAGAGATACACATTATGACCGCTAATGGACATATGACAACAAAAAAGGGACACATGATGACTACAAAAACAAAGACAAGATTTAAAACCTGACATTTGAGAGACACATGACGGATACAACGTAACACAGAATAACAAAAAAGAAACACACAATTATACAAAGAGGCAGAAAAGAGTTCACAACATCCCATCCTGACAGCTGTGAGACACATCACTACTATGGGAAACAGAATGACGACACAATGACCCACAGGCAGAAAAGGGCCTCAAAGAGTTTTAAAGATAACTAGAAGGAAACAGAAAGTGACTTCAAAGACATATTTAAAAGACACATCCTGACAGCTGAGAGACACTGACTGACCTCAAAAAGACCACAAATCAACACAAAGACATCAACTAAGTCATCTTCACCTCCTGTTGTCGTTAGAGCTTGTGACGGGGTTCTATTTGTCCGTTGAAAACATAGGCTTAGTCGGATGATTTAAGCTCCAAAACTTTATTTATAACAGCAACAAAAGAATATATACTGTTTGATAAAAGTGAAACAGTATAACTTAAATAAACAAAATCAAAGTTACCAAATTTGGTTGTCTATTACTCATGGAGTAAACACATTCTAGCTGTTGCCTTCACTGCAACAATCTCCCGAATGATTCTTCCAGGGCCAACACCGTCCCTTTTGTACCCATAGCCCCTCCCCATAGCCCCTCCCCACAGCCCCTCCCCACAGCCCCTCCCCACAGCCCCTCCCCATAGCCCCTCCCCACAGCCCCTCCCCACAGCCCTTCCCCATAGCCCCTCCCCATAGCCCCTCCCCACAGCCCCTCCCCATAGCCCCTCCCCACAGCCCCTCCCCATAGCCCCTCCCCATAGCCCCTCCCCACAGCCCCTCCCCATAGCCCCTCCCCATAGCCCCTCCCCACAGCCCCTCCCCATAGCCCCTCCCCACAGCCCCTCCCCATAGCCCCTCCCCACAGCCCCTCCCCACAGCCCTTCCCCATAGCCCTTCCCCATAGCCCCTCCCCACAGCCCCACAGCCCCTCCCCACAGCCCCTCCCCACAGCCCCTCCCCACAGCCCCTCCCCACAGCCCCTCCCCATAGCCCCTCCCCACAGCCCCTCCCCATAGCCCCTCCCCACAGCCCCTCCCCATAGCCCCTCCCCACAGCCCCTCCCCATAGCCCCTCCCCACAGCCCCTCCCCACAGGTTTACCGTCAACCGGTTACACAATTATCTCCAAACCACATTGTCAACATAAATGTAATTTCCTCAAACATGAGGAAACTATCTGAACCAAACATACACAGGTTAACTACGTCTTAACAGCCATTCCCCATAATTAATAAACACAAAATAAATAATAAACTGCATCCTATTTAAATCACGGAAGTGATGCGCCTCCGTCTTTTCCACCTTCCCTTTGCTGGGGAGACGGCGGTGAAACTCCGCCCGCCGCTCCCCACGTAAGCAGTGGCGGCACCAGAGTATTTTTGTTGGGTAATCTATGGTAGGGCTAACCCATACAGTGGTGGGGCTCAAGTCAGTATTTGTAATGTAATTACATACACGCTATAGCCTATATCGCACCCATTGACAGTGAAACGCCACGCGTGAGGCTTTTATTAGCTTTTATTAGTCACCTTTTATCAGCTAAATTACATCGAGAGCAACAGGTGTGAGTTAAACAATACAACAGCCTCAGACAGACAGACAGACAGACAGACAGACGCAGCACACAACAGGTGGCCTGTGTCTCTATTGTCATACAAAACACGTTTTCAAATGATCCATTATTACAAAATATATTCAAAACTCACTATTCACTCTTCAGGTGGGTCGTGTGACTCTGGCACCTGTTCGACTTGTACCTCAATGCGAGGGCGTTTAAGAACACATCTATCCATCCGAAATATACAATTAATCCTAGAAGTTCTGCTGTCTGTCTGCAATTTACTCGGCGCGAGTTTGGGGACTTTTCACTGTGAACGTGACGTATCAGTAATGCATAATGCAGTAATGCACCCAACGTTTCGTTGCTCTGATTGGCTGTAGGTCTGTTCAAATTGCATTCGCAGGCATTTTGATCTGACCGCAGCCGCGCTGATATTATAACGCGAGAGAATTTCCACACCTTTAGTGAATAAAACTCCCCCACTACTTAGACTATTCCTTGCACCCCTCTAGCATAAGCCCGAATGGTCTCAACCATATTGCGTCAGTAACGTGCACTTGTTGTTACAGCAGCAGGATCAGTTTGTGTGTTGTGGACACGACCGGTACATTTTCGCAATCCGTGTTCTCAACATGCTTACTTTTTATAATAGCCCGACCATTTTTCATGGTCGGGCTAAGGTAGGCTACAGCCATTTCTTGGTATGGCTGTAGCCTACCCCAGCCATACCCTGGCGCCGCCACTGCACGTAAGTATGGTGTAATATAGTTAAATGTATGTTGAATTAATTGTAGACTCACAAGCGTGCACTTGTGGTCACGCTACAGAAAGGAAGGGGGAAAAGGTGGACGTTTTAGTGATGATTTAACCAGATTTATTGACGAACGGAAGAGAGCAGGAAATGTTTGGTGTGTATGTGTGTGTGTGTGTGTGTGTGTGTGTGTGTGTGTGTCGCCGCTACGGCTGTCAGTGGCGGAGTCAGTCACTCTGTGATCCGCTCCGTCACAGAGCTTCAGAGAAGTTTCCTCTTGTGTTTTCCTTTAACTGATAAAAAAGGAAATATTCTAATTGTCCAATAAACTGCTTATAATGAGAACTACATCCATCACCTGATGAGGAGACGTCAATGGAAGTACTGCGGTTTATGTATATGTACGGGCTAATTATTGACCACACACACACACACACACACACACACACACACACACACACACACACACCATGTATACATCACTTCAGGGGACATTACATTGACTTACATGCATTTCCTGGAGACTTATCCTAACCTTAACCAACACATGCCTAACCCTAACCCTTAACCTAACCCTAACCCTAACCCTAACCCTAACCCTAACCCTAACCCTTACCCTAACCCTTACCTCACACTCACCCGCAATGACTTTATGTTTAACCATAACCACTACCTCCAGCTGTGTGGTTGTGCGATGGGCCGGAAATATGCGCCAGCCTACGCGGATATTTACCTGGCCCATTGGGAGGAAACGGTGTTCACTAAACTCCCCCTCAAACCCCTCCTGTACTTCCGGTACTTGGATGACATCTTTGGCCTCTGGCACCACACAGAACAGGACTTCCTCACCTTCTCAGACATCCTCAACACACATCACCCTAAAATAAAACTCAAACACCAGTGACATACACACACTGTGGAGTTCCTCGACACTGGGGTCTTTTTCCTTAGCTCCAGCGACCACAGCAAGACACTCACCACCAGGGTTTTCTTTAAGGACACAGATCGCCACGCACTCCTCCACAAAACCAGCTATCACCCTGGGCACACGTACAGAGGCCTGATTAAGTCCCAGCTGATCCGCTTCCACAGGATATGCACCCTGCGGAGGATGTGGAGGAGGCTACCAGAATCCTCTTTAGTGCGCTGAGACCCAGGGGCTATTCGAGGCACTTCCTTAGAAGCATTAAGGCGGAGGTCAGCCACACCTTCATGGAGAAATACAAAGACATCTCCGCCCGCCTGCCCTGGTCCCCCTCATCACAACCTACTCAGGGAGCCTGACCAGCTTTTTAGGCAAACTAAAGGCCAATTTTGAGAGGGCCAGGGGTGACTGTGACGCGCTGCGGCCGTGCCGGCTGATCTCTGCCTACCGGCGTAACAAAAATCTCCAGGACCTCCTGGTCCATACCAAACTAAATAAAGCATAAAAACTAGGGAGGCGCGTCGAGTCTCTGAGGTTGGTTTCGTTCGCCTCCCCCACGTTTTCAATCCCTTCTCTCGAGCGGCGGGCCTTGACACCTAACACAAAAAACGTTATTTATGTAATTAGGTGCAAGGCCTGCCAGAGACTCTATGTGGGGGAAACGCGCAATGAGATCAGCCTCAGAATTAAACAACACCAATATAGAATTAGAGACGGGGACGGCACGAGCGTTTTATACAACCATTTTAGACTCCATGGCCTCCAGAGTGTACAGTCTGTGGGCCTGGAGAGCAGCAGCGGCTCGAGCACGGGCCAGAGGCGAGCGGCGGAGCGGAGGTGGATCCATCGCCTGGGCACCATTGACCCGGGCGGACTAAATGAAAAATACAATTGATGGGTCCGCCTCCCACCACTTAACATGTTTTATCAACTTTAATAACCTGTGTGATCTCCTCTCCCCCCGGGTCTCTCCCCTGCAGGTGGGTGATTTTAATTCCCTTCTCGGCGGGTGTGTCAGCCTGCTTTAATCCGCCCTCCACGTATTTTAGCACTTATATTTATTTATTAATTATTTATAGATCCTCCTCATCTGGACTTTTTTTATTGGTGTGCTCCATTTTTATCGCATGTTTTCAGCACTATCTTATCTATTTTAATGGTGTTCATATTTATGTTTTTATTACTTCTTACATGTTTTATATTTTTAATGTATATATGTGTATGTTTTTATCTGATAATGATCAAGGCCACATGAGGAGGGACGCTTTTATTTGTTTATTTATATTTATTTTAAATTAATTTATTACCTGGAGGCCAGAAAACCACCCGCAGAGAGAAACTCTTCACCTACCTGCCACCCTTTTAAATAAACAGAGCCATAAAACACCTGCCCTTTGGAATCTTTTAGACTTACCCAACCTTGATTTGAGTGGTTTCTGTTTTTCAGTGACATCCAGTTCATTTTACACGATTTTACTAACCCGGTGTGCCTTCCTTTATTTTATTATTATTAGTTAATTTGAACACTCCCTTTACTTTTTAAATTAATATTACTGGGGAGATTGTTTTAATTATTTTTATCTTTATCATTGCACTTGTGTTTTAACTGCACTTACACTTCCATGCACGGCTTTTACTAATAGAACTGGAATCACTTTTAAATTGGCCACACGCACACACACGTAAGCACATCGGCACACACACGTACACACATACACACACACACACACACACACACACACACACACACACACACACACACACACGTCTCACACACACATCCCTCCAGAGATCCTGGGACGGGGAGATCTTCTTTTTAACATACTCTGCCGCCGTTCCGTGGTCCAGCTCCACTGTGCACTTTTTAACCATTCTTTTGAAACGGTCTTTTATGATGCTTTTTAAAGGGTTTTTATAAGGTTTATGTTTACGGAGGTTTTTAATGTTTTTTTAACTATAACCCTAACCCTAACCAAGTATTCACCCTAAAATTAATGATTCCCCTCATGGGGACCTCCAATTTGTCCCCATAAGGGAGGCGAGTCCCCACACGTGACTGTGTAAACAGATGTAGGTCCCCACAAGTATAGTAATGCTAGGCCACACACACACACACACACACACACACACACACACACACACACACACACACACACACACACAGAATAACATCTCAAATGTCAGGTGAGTGTGTCTTCTTTTTTCATGGCAAACATTAGATTTATACAAACTGAACGATGGTTTCATTGCAGGTAAAACCACACTGACATTTATATTCTGTCAAAACAGGAAGAAAAACGTGTGTGTGTGTGTGTGTGTGTGTGTGTGTGTGTGTGTGTGACAGGTATGATGTGTGGTGTGTCGTTATACAGCCCACTGCAAACCGACCTACAAAACACCCACAGCCCTTCGGCAAAAAATAGCTTCTCTTTGCAAAACAACATTGAAGGACTATTAATTGTTAGATTAAAGCAAACTGACTTCTGTGTTTTCCGTTCACGCGGTCACCTTCGTGTTTTTGTGGTTTAATAAAAAAGGCCGCAGATATTTTTCTCAGAAGCCAAAAGGTTCCAGGTGCACTTCCTGCTAACGTCCCTTCTTCAAAGCCCAGACAGCAGATCATGTGCTCAGAAACCTTCATCAGTTACACTCTGCTATCAAAACGTCCGTCCAGTTATTAGCTTTATAGGAACCCAGTAATCAGGAAGTTTGAAGTTATTCTGAAGGAAGGTGTTAGAAAGGAAGCTAATCACCACATATCCTGTTAGAGACGTGTTGGCTGCAGCTAAAGGCCAACATGTTCCACCAACAAAGAGGCCCTGTTCTTCTTCTGTGGTATAGGTTTCTTTGTAGAGTCCAAACCTTTTTCACTGAGCGTCACATACAGACAAACTGGGCCCCTCACTAGAGGTATACTGCCTCATAAGTTAAAGTGGACCTATCATTTAAAATGCACTTTTGTACGTCTTTTATTCATGAATATGTGTCCCCGGTGTGTCAGGGAACTCACCAAGTGTCAGAAAACACAACCCTCTCTCTTTTCCTCCATACCCAAATCTCTAAAAACGGGGCTGCAACGAGCGGATACAGAAAGTACAGGTATTTGTGTTCAACATGTGAGAAGTAGAAAGTACAGGTATTTGTGTTCAACATGTAAGAAGTAGAAAGTACAGGTATTTGGGTTCAACATGTAAGAAGTAGAAAGTACAGGTATTTGTGTTCAACATGTAAGAAGTAGAAAGTACAGGTATTTGTGTTCAACATGTAAGAAGTAGAAAGTACAGGTATTTGTGTTCAACCTTCAAGAAGTAGAAAGTACAGGTATTTGTGTTCAACATGTAAGAAGTAGAAAGTACAGGTATTTGTGTTCAACATGTGAGAAGTAGAAAGTACAGGTATTTGTGTTCAACCTTCAAGAAGTAGAAAGTACAGGTATTTGTGTTCAACATGTAAGAAGTAGAAAGTACAGGTATTTGTGTTCAACATGTGAGAAGTAGAAAGTACAGGTATTTGAGTTCAACATGTAAGAAGTAGAAAGTACAGGTATTTGTGTTCAACATGTAAGAAGTAGAAAGTACAGGTATTTGTGTTCAACATGTAAGAAGTAGAAAGTATAGGTATTTGAGTTCAACATGTAAGAAGTAGAAAGTACAGGTATTTGTGTTCAACATGTAAGAAGTAGAAAGTACAGGTATTTGAGTTCAACATGTAAGAAGTAGAAAGTACAGGTATTTGGGTTCAACATGTAAGAAGTAGAAAGTACAGGTATTTGTGTTCAAAATGTAGATGTTCCCTCGCCTAAGTACATGAACAAAACTTTATTCAGAAACCGAATTTCTGAGCCCTAGCCTCCAATATCTAAAGTTACTATCATCATGGAAAGTGTAATATCCTGTGTATATTTTACAGTTTGGCCCCAATTAGGGACCACCGAAATACTGATACTTTCTAGCAAACTGCAAGAAAGTTGGTTTTAACTCTTATTTTGAAAAGGTACATGTTCCAGGCACGTCCAGCTGGGAAGAGACCAAGGGGTAGACCTAGGACCAGGTGGAGGGATTATATCTCTTCACTGGCCTGGGAGCGCCTTGGGACCCCCCAGTCAGAGCTGGTTGATGAGGGGAAAGAAAGTTTGGGGCTCTCTGCTGGAACTGATACCCCCGAGACCCGACCACGGATAAGCGGGAGAAGATGGATGGATGGATGTAAGAAGTAGAAAGTACAGGTATTTGGGTTCAAAATGTAAGAAGTAGAAAGTACAGGTATTTGTGTTCAACATGTAAGAAGTAGAAAGTACAGGTATTTGAGTTCAAAATGTAAGAAGTCGAAAGTACTTGTATTTGTGTTCAACATGTGAGAAGTAGAAAGTTCAGGTATTTGTGTTCAACATGTAAGAAGTAGAAAGTACAGGTATTTGTGTTCAACATGTAAGACGTAGAAAGTACAGGTATTTGTGTTCAACATGTGAGAAGTAGAAAGTACAGGTATTTGGGTTCAACATGTAAGAAGTAGAAAGTACAGGTATTTGTGTTCAACATGTAAGAAGTAGAAAGTACAGGTATTTGTGTTCAACATGTAAGAAGTAGAAAGTACAGGTATTTGAGTTCAACATGTAAGAAGTAGAAAGTACAGGTATTTGTGTTCAACATGTAAGAAGTAGAAAGTACAGGTATTTGTGTTCAACCTTCAAGAAGTAGAAAGTACAGGTATTTGTGTTCAACATGTAAGAAGTAGAAAGTACAGGTATTTGTGTTCAACATGTGAGAAGTAGAAAGTACAGGTATTTGTGTTCAACATGTAAGAAGTAGAAAGTACAGGTATTTGTGTTCAACATGTAAGAAGTAGAAAGTACAGGTATTTGTGTTCAACATGTAAGAAGTAGAAAGTACAGGTATTTGTGTTCAACATGTGAGAAGTAGAAAGTACAGGTATTTGAGTTCAACATGTAAGAAGTAGAAAGTACAGGTATTTGAGTTCAACATGTAAGAAGTAGAAAGTACAGGTATTTGTGTTCAAAATGTAGATGTTCCCTCGCCTAAGTACATGAACAAAACTTTATTCAGAAACCGAATTTCTGAGCCCTAGCCTCCAATATCTAAAGTTACTATCATCATGGAAAGTGTAATATCCTGTGTATATTTTACAGTTTGGCCAGTTTACTTTTGCCCTTCCTTTCTCGCTCTGTTTCACACATGTTTTCTGATGCAAAGACCACTAATGTAACAGCGCTTAAACACATTGTACGTGATAGGCTAAGGGGCGGGACATCACTAAGCTGGTTGACCAATCACAACAGAGCTGACCAGCTGACCAATCAGAGCAGACTGGGCTCTGGTTTCAGACAGAGGGGGAAAGCAGGTGCTGCAGCACAGGCAGTGTGAGAGAATACAGAGCTTTTGAACATTAAAGCATGGAGACATGTCCAGAAGAGCATCTTGCATATGTCGGCCACTTAGCATATGTTTCATTAATAAGCATGATAGCCTATGGCGTTATTGAGTCCATTTCTGACATTTTCAGTCCCATCAAAGACAGTTTTAACCTGAAAATGTCCATATTTGTTTTCCCTTTTGATGGATTTTGAATAATGTTGGGTGGATTTTGAAGATTTAGAGGACTCTGGATGCTATGGATTGGACAGATTCCCACAGACAAAGGAGTGTATAACAGTGAACATGACAGGATGTATGATTTCCTAGAAGAGCATCAGGACTGCTTGAGGCAGATGATAGCTATGTGATGAACATGATGATTCAGCCTCTATGGAGAGAGACATCAAGCATGCTCATTTCTGACGTGGAGCTGATCTGAAGTAAACATTGAATACTGCTTTCTGTTCCTCCATCTTGTGGCTGTGTGACTCCTTCTCTTGGATATCAGCATGTGAAGGACTGGTACTGGAGAGGGGCCAGTTCACCTCCTGGGCCACTGCCGAAGTGCCCTTGAGCAAGGCCCTAACCCCCAACTGCTCACTGGCGCCGGCTAGACTGGCTGCCTCTGCTCTGACCTCTCAACTGCATGTGTGCATATAACTGTGTGTATATCTAAGTGCATGATGTAAAAACTGTGTACTGTGTGTAGTGTACGACAGAGTGGAAACTGAATTTCCCACTCGGGGGATTAATAAAGGCCCATCTAATATTTGATACTGAAATTGTCAGAAATGGACTCAGCATCCTCAATAACCACCAAAACCACTGTAATCATACATTCCATGCCATACACTGGGATACACTTGGGCTTTTGTCCTTGAAAGAGTGCAATATGTCCAATCTATAATATCCAAAGTCCCCTAAATCTTTCAAATCGACTCAAAATTAATCAAAATCCACCAACAGAGAACAAACATAGCCACTATTTTGTTAAATCTGTCATTTTGTATGCAGAAATGGATCCAGCAGCATCCTCAATAACACCCAAAACCACTCCAAACGAGTCCAAATGGTTCAAGCTACTTTTAAACTATTATCTGCATATGCTAATTACTGCTAACTTATGCTAATGTTGCTACAAATTCAGGTTAGCATCCGGCACTATACATTCAGATTCACGACCCTATAAGAGATGAGACTTTATTTATCCAGAAGGAAATTGTAGTGCCAGAGTTACAACAATACAATAAACACAGCAGCATCGTCATAATAAAACTGTACTCTAACAACGCAGTAAAAATAGCAATTCAAAAACCACAGGAAACAAAGAAGGTCACATAATTAATATGAAACACTGAGCAGTATTTAGTAGGGCAAAAACACGTAGTGGCAGATTGCACGTTATCATGAGCTGCACACAGACTATCAAGGTCACTTGTCTTTTTGACTCCCCCGTTGTTTCCTCACCTCTTTGTCTCTCACTTCCTCCCCTTCTCACCTTCCCACATGTCCCACACAAAGCCCTCTCTCTCTCTCTACCTCTCTCTACCTCTCTCTCTCTCTCTCTCTCTCTCTCTCTCTCTCTCTCTCTCTCTCTTTTAACACCTTTGTGGCAGGAAGTCATTGTTTCCCTTTAATTAATATCAATCCACAATCAAACAGACACCTTGTGAAGAATTACGTGTCAAACTACACCTAATATATCCATTCAAAATAAATAATAATACATAAATGTAGAATATTGACTAACAAGCTAGTTTGAATTAAAGTCCTTTAATACCATGCTTTTTACATTACTACATTTATTTAACATTCATGGCTACTTTTTACTTATAAAAACAAAGGATATTTAGAATTATATTATGAAACTAGTATAACAAGTTTAACCCTTTAATGGCAATTTACTTATTTTGGAAAATAAATGTATTGTTATTTAGTTTTATTAGAAGTGCATCATAATATAATTCGAAATATCCTTTGTTTTATATGTAAAAAGTAGCCATGATTGTTAATATTCACACCCATATTACCCTGTATTCACACCCATATTACATTACCCTGTATTCACACCCATATTACCCTGTATTCTCACCCATATTACCCTGTATTCACACCCTATATCACCCTGTATTCACATCCATATTACCCTGTATTCACACCCATATTACCGTCCTTTTCTTTTACAGCAAACTCTAGTTCAAGTTAATCTATCAAACTTCTTTTCTATTCATTTTACTGAAAAATGCTGCTGAGATCCACACACACATATCCTTATCTCTATAACCAGTAAAACCAGAACACACACACGTTATCTCTCTCATCGAGATCACCACTCACTTCCCGCCACTCATTCATTCATTTCGCTGAACAATATCGTTTAAAAAGCTCATCCTAAACACAGATTATAAAACATTAAACGTACCTTTCTCCCCTCACGAAGCCGGCTTCATTCAACATGTACTTTAAAGAGTCCTTCTGCTTCCCTGTCTGGATGTAAAGTGACGTATGGAGCACTTCTTAGTAAACAAACACTGAACTGTGGTGAGAGTGTGGTTCCCCTAACGGACCATGTTTCAAGAAGTGTGACGGCGCGGGGGAAACCCTTCTTTCTCTTTTCTCGTTAGTCTGTTCTATGAACGCTTTATCCCTGAGATCCTGCATTCATATAAATATGACTTAACCCATGTATGGTGGTCTGTGGGACCCGTTTTCATTATTTAGCTAAAGGTAATTCTATCCAAGCTGCAAATTTGGGGCAAGACACAATAAATAAAGCTTCGCCAGTTTGGGTCCTTATCACAACTGATCAAGATGGCCAAAATATTCTCTGCTCGGAGGGCAAATGATTCCGGAAGAGAGAGAACCATTTGATGATGATGAAGAGCACATGTGTCAAACTCAAGGCCCGGGGCCAAATCCGACCCGTGGTAGATTTAATTTCGGCCCGCAGGATCATTTTTAATTACTATCACGGCCCGTTGAAGCTTCAACGCTTCTGCCCAATCACTTTGAATGGGGTGACGTCACACTTTGCCGAACTGCATTGTGGGAGCGTCACTTCGCTTTGCTCGCTTCAAAAGTTGAGCAATGTTCAACTGTTGAAGCTTCGACGGAAGCATCAGCAAATCAATTCATATGCCAGTACAAGCTCTAGCCAATCAAACCGCGTGCTTGTGTGTCCGGGACGGGAGATGCATGTGATTGGTTGTTGGTCGAGCTTCAGACACGCCCGCCGGCAAGCTTCAACGCACGCCGCCGTGTGGACGCTGCGTTAGATCTGGCCCGCCGGTATATTGCACGCACAGCTTCATTCCATCCTGAGGGTCTCCTCCGCTCAGAGCCTGAGCCCAAACATTGATGACCTTGCCCCCGAGATGAGACGCCAAGTGTCTGAACTAGCATCACAGCAACCTGAGTTCAATGGATGCTTCCTTCTGCACTTCTTCTCTCACGGCAACAGGGCATGTTTGGTTTCTCTTTGAGGGGAATAGTTTTGTTGAAGCTGTTGTTGGCCTGTGGAGAAATGTACTCATAAGAAATGACTCTGGAGAAGCTGCAGATAGAGCCATGAGAAATGAATGCAGCTGATTATTTAATGTGTAATGTTGTTTTTATAGGCAATAGTTTAAGCTTTGTTAGTTCCAGGTTTAATATGTGCAATAAGTTCATGTCAATACGTTCTGCAATACACATTGAACCAGTCCGGCCCTCGACTAGTACCCATTTTTGAGTTTGAGTTTGAACCCCTGATGTAGAGGAAGAGCAGGAGGTTTCAGAATGTGAGGATCACATTTCTGAGAACTCTGAGTCTGACAGTGACTTTGAAGAAGAGGATGAGATTGAGCATCAGCTAGTTACAAAAAAAAGACGAGCCACAGGACCAGCCGGTCAGCGGGCAAAAAAACGAGAAGCACTTTAATGTTAATGTAAACAATTTTTTTAAAAGGGCAAATATTAACCATTAACCAACTATATACTGTATAGATATATACAACTATTATACGTTTTAGTTCACAGTTACTATCCTTTTACTCCATCACATTTCAAAAAGAAATAGGCAATTGTTATTTTAACTCCACCACAGTAATCCATCATCAGCTTTACTTTTTAGATAAAGATTTAACTCACAATTGATCATAAATCAAAATACATATTTTGATATATTAGCAAGTGGTTTCATGAACAACCACACAAGTGTCATGCTAAATTAAGCTCTGTTGCTTGGATATCACTAGATCCTGTTACAGCGTAATATAAAAGTACATAACGATTGATGTGTAAATTAGCATAATACTAGCTAGCCGCTAGCTGCTAACTGCCACGGCCGCCTCGTTAGGCCCAATCCCAAAACCGCCCCCTACACCCTCCCCTACACACTCCCCTCTGTTTGCGCACTCCCGTGGAGGGTCCGCACATTAAGGCCTGTTCCAAACCAACGAGTGTGGGCGGCGTGGAGGGGGAGTGGGCTATCAATCCCTCAAACAGCGAGTCTGCAGCGGTGCTGACTGGAGACCGGTCTCTACCTGACCGGTCTCAACGCTGTGTGTGTCCGTCAGGAAACACGCTGTTTACAAACAGTTCCAGCAAACATCCACTGATGAACTGCGATGTTAACGACCTCATGATAACCTCATATGTTTTTAACTTAAGGCCCTGACACACCAGGCCGAAATCGTCCGTTTTCGTTAGTCGGACGACGAAGCGTGCCCTGTCGCCCAAACTCAATTTGGTGTGTCCCGCACCGTCGGCCGTGACACGCCTTATTTGGCCTTTCATGGCCGACGCGGCCACAGGCAGTCGGACAAATACATCACTCTGATTGGCTGTTCAGCTAGCGAATCAGTGCATGGGAAGCGAAACGGTTGCTTGAGAATGTCTTCCACAAGCAACACTCCAATGGCTGATAGCTCCAGTACCGCACCAAACATGTTTTCGATGGACGAGAGTGAAAATGGAACGCACACGCTATTTGTTGTTTGTTTATATCACGCAGTCTGTTCTTCTTCTCTGTCTTCTGGTTGTTGCCTCTTTTGAATGACGAATACACACTACCGCCGCCTGCTGGTAAGGAGAGTTATTGCCGCTCACGCATGTGCAGTTCGTACGTGCTCGGCTGAAGTCTTTGCGGTGTGTTCCAGTGCGACACATGGCCAAGACGCAGGAGAACACGCGGACGCAACAGTCGGCGTCGGCGAGTTCTCTGGTGACTGCTTGGTGTGTCGGGGCCTTTAGGATCATACCTGTGTTTAGTCTAGAAAAAGGTAAATGTGTGCATTTTATTATAAAGTTGTGTATATTTACAGACTGTTGCAAAAGCTAAGAAGCTTATAAACATCAGGTTTAAAACTAAAAGAGCTTTACAAAAAACACAATGAAAGATGTTTGGAGTTTTATTTGAGTTATTAATTTACACTTTTTGTCTAAGAGATGCTGATTTGAAACCGTTGTTACATTCAGTTACGGCACTTCCTGTTTCTGCCGGAGAGACGGGAGGCCGTCCCAAAGATGGGGCGAAGCCTGCGAGCTAGTTCAGGCAGTCAACTCGAGCACTTATGCTGCATTCATACATAACGCCCCTTGCCACTCTACAACCAACCAATCAGAGTCTCCTTAATATGCCGCTCTATTTAACCTGCCAGATCTCTCTCCATGCATTGCTTGCTGCTGCTATTGCTGCAGCTACTTCCACGTCACTGCTGCTCGCTGCCCCACCACCACCCCAGCTTCCACCTGTAGGCTTGGGGGTTAGTTATTTAATCATCACTCATTGTGCTATGTATATCTATGGAGTGATGATGCCCGAGCCTAGTCGCCAAACTAAACTATATGCTGCTTCTAATAAACATGTTAAAGGGACACGTGAGTTGTCTGACTGAACTTGCTGCTGTGTTTACTCCCTCCATCTGACAGGAGGAGCCTCATGTGTCACTCCATGGAGTTCACTCCGTCACGGAGGGGGAGTGTGTAGGGGTAGGGTGTAGGGCGTGGTTTGGGATTGGGCCTTAATATCAAAATCCATAACAATCCAGTGCCATGCTGTCATGAACGCGCGGTGCTGTTACTTGTACAAATTGACATGCCTAATGTGAACGAGCCTTTTGGGGGGCGTGGTTAAAGTTGCACATGTAAAAAAGTAATTTTTGGAACGGGTAACGTCACGGACTGATACGGAAGTTGCAGTAACGCCGTTTTGGACACAACGAATTTTGGGCACAGAGTCCGGCGCACTTCCTCGGGGCTTGAACGTAACACACATGTTTTCCTTATTTCTGTTTTGAAAGGTTGTTTATAAATATTCAGATTATATGACACTTTTTATTGACTTGTGCGCCCCTAGTGGTAATAAAAAGCTACTAGAAATACACATTGTTGGCCCAAACATGGTCCCATAGTCACATATCACATTTCACTTTGTCTTTTTAAAAACCGACAACAAGTGAAACTTCACGTTTGTGTGCAGACTCTTAGCAAAAGCACATGAAAAAATGAAAAAACATAAACAAATACATGTTGCAGTCGAATGTAATGCTCATTAATGTTTAAATATCACCCGGTCCCCTGATATATATCCCTAACGTTTCGGGGGACACAAACTAATTCCTCTATTTTTTAAATTATCTTTCTATCAATACAAATCCAGACATTAATGACTTTAATTTACTTTGGAATACACTTCCACTTATTTCTTTAATTCAATTTGTTTATATTTAGATATATAGAAACTCCTGCCATTTCCATGCATCTATATTTAAAAAAGACCGATTCTAGACCAGTTTAGAGAAGTGTTAGCATTGTTTTCCCTCTCAGTCCCATCTATTTTCAGCCGTATGTTCAGAATTGGAGGATGAAACCCTCTTTAACATGCATTCATACATTCAGTACATTTACTCAAGTACTTGAGTAACATTTTGAGGTATTTGCATTTTACTTGAGTATTTCAGCTACTTTGTTTTTCTACTCCTCTACAGTTCAGAGGTACATGGTGTACTTCTACTCCACTACATGTATGTAATACCTTCAGTTATTTCACAGATGTGGATGAATGATGTGAAATATAACCAAGTGTTAAATCAGACTTTAGTTCCACCTGGAGTAAATCCACCAGCTACCCTGCAGCAGGGCCGGACTGGGACAATAAGTCAGGTACACCCAGCCTGGCCACTACCAGTTTTTCTGTGCCATTTTGCTGGATTTATTTGTCAATATCAGCGTTGCTGCCCATAGTGATAGCCCTATCTACTACCCAAAAATAAACATATCGGACATGGGTTACTATTTAAAAACATTTGCAAATGTATTTAGGAACCTATCCATGTGAACATTTTTTAAGTGGGGGTGGACCTGAAATCCTCAATCTGCTGCATTTTGAGGGGAAAATAAAGAGACTAGATCTATGGAAATACCCATATGAAACACAACTGTATATATTTCAATGATCATAAAATCATGGCCATAACCAATAACATCCCATATCCAATATGAAAAAACATTGAAACTTGTTTATTTATTTATTTTTGGTTCATTTATAGTTGTGAGTGTGTCTGTGCTCCTGAATCAGCCTCCCCTCTCCTCCTCTCCCCCTGCTCCTCTTTGAGGCAGCATCAAAGACTAGTTTGAGCTCTCAACAAGTTTTAAAAGTGTATCTTACCTTTTTCACCTAGTTAATTTTTCTTTTTTTTAAATTCATGCATATTTCACTAATCACTCCCCCCTCAAAATGGAAATATTTGTTTACATAAATGGTGACCAAACCGTTTGAGACCCCTCTCTCTCTCTCTCTCTCTCTCTCTCTCTCTCTCTCTCTCTCTCTCTCTCTCTCTCTCTCTCTCTCTCTCTCTCTCTCTCTCTCTCTCTCTCTCTCTCTCTCTCTCTCTCTCTCTCTCTCTCTCTCTCTCTCTCTGTCTGTCTGTCTGTCTGTCTCTCTGTGTGTCTCTCTGTCTCTCTACAAAGGTTCATTATAGAAGATTCAGATTGTTCTCCAGGTTATTTAAACTTTGTGTTACTCTATTCCCTTTCACCTAGAATATCAGGGAACGTATCACATATGTTTGCCTTGTTTCTGCTATGAATGGTTGTTCATAAAGATTCAGATTGTATGACATGTTCTATTGACTCTTGTGCCCCCTTGTGGTATTAAAAAGCTACTAGAAATACACATTTCTGGCCCAAAATATGGTCCCATAGTCAATTTTTTATTTTTGCACTGCATTTTGAGAATAAAATAAATATTTTGAGTTCATTTTTACTTTCAGAATGCGCTTTTTTCCCTTAAGTACAATAATTCTTCCACCTGGACATTACAATCTTAACATAATATTATTAGATCTTCTCATTGAAAGCTTCACGGTTCAAGATATGTTCTATGGTATTTAACTTTATTTAACAGAGGACACATTTAGAACTTAGTTATAGTGAATTATCAAAGACATTACATTTCTATTAGTGTTTTATTTCCATATGAGAACATATAAGAAGGGCAATCTCCATGACAGGTGCTCATGCTATTTTGACTACCACACTGACCCAGTGTTGTAATATTACAACAAAGACATCAGCTGCTCAAAATCAAATTTGATGGATGTATTCCACAATAACTAAATATGTACATGTTCTAGACATTGTAATAATCACAAAAAGGCATTTTACTTACTTGAATCTGACAAATCCAGTCCAATAAAACAAAGAGATGTTGCTCGTTTGAAGATTTGGAAGTTGTGTGAGTGTACGGCCAGAGAGCAGGACCTATAAACACATTTACTACCCAATAGCATTGTGCTAATAACGTTATTCTGAGAGTTCTTTTCCTCGGCATTACGAATGCAGATCAAACCCACGGGACCGCGCCGCCCGGCACGTTCATGTGACGTGTTCAGTACTACATGAGTTTTACCTTTACCCATGATTGCCCAATAAGAACGGATTATATGATTATATGAATACTTTCGTGACGTTTCGCTCTCTCAAAAGTTGGGCCATTTTGTCATCATGCGCTAATGAGCAACACTCATAGGAATGAACGAGGCCCCGCCTCCCACGCTGTATCCAGTTCTTATTATACATCCATGATTTTTGGTGACCACAATCAGCTCTAATCCTTGACGGTCGCATTATATGTTCAATTTAAATACACATAGTGTTCTTTCATTTCCAGTTAATACATGAAGCAATTAATGATGTGTATAGAGAATATTTTTGGGACGATAGTTAATGTGTGTTGTAAACTCCTCTGTAGAACTACAGTTAGCTACAGCCATCATGTTGTGCTACAGCCATGTGGGTGTATTTGTTTTGGTGTTCATTCAATGTATGATGTATATAATATGTTTAACTATTCCTTCGCATATTTATGTACTTCTTGTATTGTGTTTATTTCGCAGTTTCACCCTTTCTTCAACATTAAAGCGATTAAACGACATCTACGGTCTCTAGTCCTTGATGGTGAAAGGTGTTTAGCTGAAAGTCAAGAGATACATGCACGTAGGACGACACAGCATTATTATACAGAACATATGTGTTGTATTCCCACATTATTCCTAAGCAAGTACAAAATTATATATATAAATATTCAAAATACATTTAAGAAAATCCCACAGCAGACATGTATATCTTTATCAGTATTTCCTTTATTTTTATTGGTTGAAATCACAACAAAAACATACATTTGTACACAATCTGTGTCTCTAAATCTAACCTTTTTTTAAATGGACTTCACAAAAGGAACGTCACACATCTAGACGTCTACACGGTATATAAAGTATATATATGCGTATATATACTTTGGTCATTTGGTCACATTTTTTGTTTTTATAGTTAGTTATTATTATTTCAAAATAAAAGCATCTCCTGACCCTGAACGCTTATCACATTAAAACACTGAACATTTCTTTTGTCTTTTTATTTAACCGTTTTTTTTATACAGAACATAATGCCCTAAAAATAAAGCATTTTCAAACACTCTAATATGCTGAATTATAGATTTAAATATATTTATAGAGATAGATATACTTTATTCTTTAAGAAAATGGAGCAATGCATGTTCATAAATACTCAGGATGTTTGCATCGTGTGTAGATTCGCAGAAATAAAGTGGATAAATAACCTGTTGTGTGTTATCTGTCGGCCATTTTGTGTTTCTGATGATGCTCTTTAATAATGCTTCTTTTGTTCAGGTTTTGTTATGTGCTTAACGACAAAAATAACTTCTGTGCACGTTGGGAATCTGTCCTTGGATTTCGCTTGGCAGTCTGCACTAAGGCAACAATCGAGGAGAAAAATCATTCAGGGAAACAAGAAACAAAAACACACTTTCCAACAGCCACACGTAAAAAAAAAACACACACTGTCGTTTTTACAAGTGAGGGGATTAGTTGCCAGATATGCCACTGCTTGAGATCCTGTAACGCACCTTTAAGGAGTTTAAACTGCAGAAAAACCTGTGTTAAAATGTGCTTGTGTGTGTGTGTTTGTACTGCTATCTTTGTGAGGACACACACGGGTTATTAACCTTTGGAGTGAGGACTATTTTGCAGAGTGAGGACATTTAAGCCGGTTGTCAATTTGTTTTGACTGTAATGGCTTCCAGTGGTTGTTTAAAAGCTTCTCTCAAAGTTTCAGACTGGTCCTCAGAGCATTTTGAAACTGAGAGTAGGTGTGTAATTACTTTTTTTTTTTCATCTGAATACACACACTTTTGCTCTCTATCTCCCCCTAGTGACTTTGCTGATTTATTGCAGCAGAGCAACTTCTTCACCAGAAAATATTCATACACTTTTTACTCTCTATCGCTCCTTTGTGACATTGTCAATTTATTCCACAATAAATAGTGTGTATGTAGTGTGTGTGTGTGTGTGCGTGTGTGTGTGTGTAACACTGATCGCAGTCGTTTTGCTGGAGGATGAAGGCAATGTGGTCACCAGCATTGACCTGTCTTTCTGCAAACCTCACAATTTATTCACCAAATAATCGACATTTTCTCCCAAAAATCTGGAAAGTTAACCACATTTTCTAATTCAGAGATTATTCAGATTTTTCTGGAATAACTGAAATGTTGCAGGTATGAAGTCCACCAACTTTCGCCCCCAGGTAAAGGCAGAATTGTTGCATTTAAACACAACAATAACACATTAAAGGCTAGTATAGATCATTTTTAAACGAGCATGTGACTATTTGCTACTGGTTGTTAGCAATATGCGTCTCCTTTATCATTTTAAATAGCATATTCTCATTGTCTTGTACATTTAACAAGGTTTTTCTTTGTGTTTTTACAGTAAACTCTGGTCAAAACAACCCATTGGTTCTGGTATTGCCGCACAATGCGATGTTAAGGGAGGCGTATGGCGACTAGTTCGTTGGTGTTCGGATCAGGGGGTTACAGGTTCAAACCCCACTGCAGTCAGCATGTCGGTGTGTCCCTGAGACACTTCACCCCAAAGTGCTCCTGTGGGGATTGTCCACAGTATTGAGTATGGAAGTCGCTTTGGATAAAAGCGTCTAACAAGTATCATGTCATGTAATGTTTACCCAAATTACAATTATTTTTTGTACAATAAAAACTATATCTAACCCCACTCAAAATGAGGAGCTATTGGCAACTTAACGTGGATGTTGACTCCTGTACTTCTGGGTAATTAACCAGAACTCATCTGTCCATTGCCGTAAGAGATGCACATTGTTTTTGTCCATTTAACTTTAAAATGTTAGCAGTGGAAGAAGTAGTAACATATTTTACTCAAGTAAAGGTAAAACTACTCTGTTACAAATAGAAATCCATTGTTTTGTACTTTTAACAACAGATTTTTCTGCATATTTTAGGGTAAATTCAGGTCAAAACAACCCATTTGAACTTGTATTGTTTCTATTTGACCCCCAATTGAATTCTGATTCTAAGTTAGGAACTATTGGTAACTTAACCTGGATGTTGACCCCTGTACTTCTAAACTCATGTCCTTTGCCCTAATACAAGTCATTTGCAGATTGTTTTTGTAGAAGTTCTAAGACATTTCACTTCATTACAAGTAAAAAATGCAGTGTTTTATATATTTAACAACAGATTTGTTGTGTTTTTTATGGTTAAACTCAGGTCAAAACAACCCATTGGGACTGACATTGTTTCTATAATACCCCAAGTGCAATGATATTGTGTTTCTATTCTATAGGTAACTTAACCTGGATGTTGACCCCTGTACTTCTGGGTTATTAATCCAAACTAAAATCAGGTGTCCTTTGCCCTAATACATTTAATTAGCATTTTTTTCCATTCAACTTTAGATATTTGCAGTAGTGGAAGAAGTACTAAGATATTTTACTTAAATAATAGTAAAAATACTCTGTTACAAGTAAAAATGCTTTGTTTTGTACTTTTAACAACAGATTTTTTGCGTTTTTTACTTTAAATGCAGGTCAAAACAACCCATTGGGAGTGGTATTGTTTCTATATTACCCCCAATTGACTTTGATTCTAAGTTAGGAACTATTGGTAACTTAACCTTGATGTTGACATCTGTACTTCTAGGTTATTAATCCAAACTAAAATCACGTGTTCTTTGCCGTAAGAAATGCACATTGTTTTTGTCCATTTATCTTTAAAATGTCTTATACTTAAATAATAGTAAAGAAGTTATAAGTAAAACTTCCACAGATTTCTGGCGTTTTTTTACTTTAAACTCATGTCAAAACAACCCATTTGGACCGGTGTTGTTTCTATTTTACCACCAATTTAACTCTGATTCTAAGTGAGAAACGATGGGTAACTTCCCCCCCCCCCTCACTATTTGTCGTTCAGTAGTCTTGACGTTGGTACCCTCCGCTGCCGTCGAACGCAGCCTCGCTATTGGCCGCCGCCGCCGCCCCCCCTCCTCCTCCGACGGGGCTCTCCAGGTCCTCCCCCCCCCCGAAGGAGGTGTACGGCCCCCCCGCTGCGTCCTGGCTGGGGTCCGTGTATTCCTGGGAGAAAAGAGCCGAGTCGGCACCCAGTTTGTATCTCTGGAAGCCCAGGAAGCACTGACCAGCCTTGGGGGAGGAAAAAGGAGGAGGAAGGTTGAAAAAAGATGGAGGATAATGGTAGCGGAGAGTGTTAGAGCGGAAGGAAAGAGAGAAGGGGGGGGGGGAGAAAAAGAAGGAAACATTGATTAGTCGAAGTGAAAAGCTGGTGATTAGTTTTAGCGAGATATTCAGTCAGAGAGTTAGTTCTACAAGAAGCAGAAAGGCCAGTGTGAAGAACTATAAGATATAAGATATGTAAGAGATATATAAGATGGACCTTTATTAATCCCTGTGGGGAAATTCAGTAGTTTCAGCAGTAACTGAACCTGGGAATGAGTCCACATTTTAGCATTTCCTGTCCCCTGGAATTCAATGGTTTATTGAATGTGTTTTTCGTTGTTATCCTGAAATATAACGGTGGTTAACACAAGCTCAAGAGATTGTAGTTCTACGATATGAAACACGTCAGTAAATACCCCGCTGAAGAATACAAAAATGGAAGATGCTGACATGTGTCTTCAGTCTTTCTTTTCTCTTTCAACATAGTGTATGGAGGATGGAGGAGGAAGGGCGAATAAAGATGGAGGATAATGGTAGCGGAGAGTGTAGTTTTAGCGAGATATTCAGTCAGAGAGTTTGTTGTACAGGAAGCAGAAAGGACAGTGGACCTGGGAATGAGTCAGCATGAAGTCAATAGTTTTCTGAATGTGTTTTTGGTTGTCATCCTGAAATCAGGTGAGTACATACCCCACTAGTGAATTTAAAGATGGCGGTTTCAACAAATGTCTAAATAAGACGACTAAACGATGGAAGGATTTATTAAGGTTTAGTTTACTGAGTGTCTCGGGTCCTTTAGATCTAATGTGGTTCACTTTAACTCTTCAGTCTGTCTTTCAACATCTTGTCCAGCTGGTTGGTTACATAATATTAAAGTCAGTAATTGTCTGATATAAGAACAAAGGGAAAACCGTCAAACAAATCTGATTGTTATTGGTTATTGTGGAATTTGGTATAATAACTTATAACTTAATAACCTTCATATGCTTCAAAGTCATTCAAAACTTTAATCAAATGTCTTAAAACGGTCTACTTTATGGGAAAGCATGGATGTGCAAATACGGAATACTTTGATACAACAAATAGTATAAAATGTAGGGACTATTTTGACGTTTTAGGAAATTACACTTCTGGACTTTTGAGTTAGAAAATACTGATAACACCTTATTTTTTGTCTGTGCAATATGCGGCAGCAGCTGGTAACTTTGGTTAGCGTAGCTTAGCCTAGCCTAGCTTAGCATAAAGACTGTGAACAGTGGAATCAGTGAATATGGAGTCAGGAGAATGAAGAGAAAATCTTTTGAATGTAACTTTATGAAAAAGCAGAACAAATACAAAACCTTTTACAGCATCAAGCAAAGCGCTGGGTTACGTTTTAATCAGAGTTGTTGCATATAAAAACCAACCCTAATAAATCCTACGTTACAAATAAAAAGCAAAGCATCAGTCACTCTGTAAACCCTGGACACAAACACACACTGGCAAACTTTGAATAGGAAGTAAAAACGTTTTGTTTACATGCTTTCTTCTAAATCGTTTGACTAGTTTAGCTCTCAATTCTTTTTGGTGAGATGCAATTTAAAAACTCACGGATCTCCAAAAGAGATTAAAGGAATTCAAGACGGTGTTTAACGCTAGAAAATCTCAGCATTTGGCAAAAAAAGGTGTTGAGTCATCGTGACGAGGGATCAACCCACCTGCACAACATTACAATCAGGAAAACAATATTTAACCAAAAACAACAACAATGACCCGACAACTGGTGCTCACACTGCTGGATTGTCATGTAAGCATGTGTGTGTGTGTGTGTGTGTGTGTGTGTGGTCTAGCATTACTATACTTGTGGGGACCTAAATCTGTTTACATAGTCACGTGTGGGGACTGGCTTTCCTTATGGGGACAAATTGGAGGTCCCCATAAGGGGAATCATTCATTTTAGGGTGAAGACTTGGTTAAGGTTAGGATAAGTCTCCAGGAAATGCATGTAAGTCAATGTAATGTCCCCTTAAGTGATGTATACATGGTATGTGTGTATGTGTGTGTATGTGTGTGTGTGTGTGTGTGTGTGTGTGTGTGTGTGTGTGTGTGTGTGTGTGAGACAGAATCAGACAAGGGGCTGATGGGGCTGGGGGGGGAACAGCTTGGTGTATTCCTCTTCAAACGACACATTCTTTAACTTCTCCATAGAGAAGAGAGCCTGAGCGCCCTGTGGGAATAAAGGCTCATGAGGTTACATGTACACACATCCAAAGAAGATGGAGAAAATGAGTCAAAACCTCTGCATTTTCAAGAGCTAATTGAGGAAGAGTTCAAAGTCGAAAGGAAGTTCAGTGGGGCTGCAACTCATGGTCGTCTCCATCATTGATTAACTGTGAATCTTTGCAACTAGCCAATTAACCAATTAATCTATACAAATTGCTTTGTGTGCTAGAATTATTGTCTTGCATCCAAACATATGTGCAGATTAGCATTCCTTTATCATTTTTATTCTATTAGATATTTGTGTAATAAACGCCATAATTAGCAGGTGAGTTCTTGGCCAAATAAGAGTGACTCTTTGACCAACTTTTAATCATTTCATCCATAAGTCCAAATGTAAGTTTCTGCCTAAATATAATTTGAACCCAATCACATGCATCAAAACACTCGCCAAAAAAAGATCCATGAAGTCCTACACCTTTCCAAAAACTCATCAAAGAGGAATTAAAAGGGTGTTTTATAGGTCATATGTAACTTTAAAATTGTGAATAAGAAGAACCGTCTTGTTTTGTCTCCTCCAACCAATCAAGTTCCATTTAACATCCATGTCTTTCCAAAAGGTTTTATTCTATTGGATCATTGGAAAACAATCGTCATAATTAGCGTATGAGTTCTTGAGTTTGGTCCAAATACGAGGGACCTTTGATCGCCACATTTTGATAATGCTATCTTAAAGTCCAAGTGGAAGTTTGTGTATGAATTGAATTCAAACTGAATTATAGAAACGCACATGTCACTATTAGATATTTGTGCAAAATTGTCACGATTAACCTAAGAGTTCTTGAGTTTGGGCCAATACGAGGGTCCTTTGAATTTCGATTGAATCAAAGAAACAACAAGCGGGTCCAAACAGTGACTACAAAGAAGATGTGAGAGAACTTTCAAAAGATAATAAAGGAGGAATTCAATTCTTGACCCCCAGGTTTCTAATCAGTTCCTCCTAAGTGGACGTTTTTTCCTAAATTAAAGAAATGTCCTCGAGATATTTCTGAGACATTTTGTTCACGATAATCGATGGACAGAAAACCAGAGAACATGATTTCCATCCCAGTTTCCTAAAGTTTTGTCTGTCACATAACGCACATATGTATATATATATACTTTATCATGGTATAAAACAGAGAAGAAGGAAGTCTCCATATATGAGTGTCTGTACAAATATATTTTCGGCATTTTTTCAGGACAAACTGAAAATCAGATGGCCATTATCTTTGTAATTGTTGCAGATCAATCAATCAATCAATCAATCAATCAACCAATCAATCAATCAATCAATCAATCAATCAATCAATCAATCAATCAATGTTTATTTATATAGCCCAATATCACAAATGTTACATTTGTCTCAGTGGTCTTCACAGTTTGGACAGTCAGATCTAGCTTTCTGGTTTGCTATGCCCTCCATCTCCACCAGGGGGCAGCTGTTGTGTTGTGTCTGCTGAGATGTGTGTGGGCTCTTACCCAGGAGAAGATGGAGAACACTTGCGTTTACGATAATGGACAGACAAACTGAAGACATATTGTCCACCATGTCCGTCAGTCTTTAACCGCAAGATATTCCTTTTATTATGATATAAAACAGAGAAAGGCAGGAAATCCCCATAGTTGAGAGGCTGCATTTCTACATGCAACATGTCCTTTTGACCAATGATCAAATAGTTGGTCACTGTTGGGAAAACACTGAATGTCCTCTTCCAGCATGAGAGTAACATGATAAAAAAGGTATCCCAACTGTAGCAGTGAACATGACAGGATGTGTGATGACCCAGAAGAGCATCAGGACTGTTTGAGGCAGATGATAGCTATGTGATGAACATGATGACTCAGCCTCTATGGAGAGAGACATCAAGCATGCTCATTTCTGACGTGGAGCTGATCTGAAGTAAACATTGAATACTGCTTTCTATTCCTCCATCTTGTGACTGTGTGACTCCCTCTCTTGGATATCAGCATGTGAAGGACACTGCTCAGGAACTAGTTGATGCTCTGTATGTGATGGCTGCTTCCATTCTGGAGAGGATCACAGACACATGGATCAGAGGTTGAAGCTCAAGCCGGGGACCAGGGAGATCTTTCTAACAGTCACTATTTCTCAGTTTCTCTAGTTGTCAGTGACTTGTTATACCCTCCATCTCCACCAGGGGACAGCTGTTGTGTTGTGTTATACCAGAGATGTGTGTGGCTCTTACCCAGGTGAAGATGGAGAAGAAGGAGAAGGTGATGGCGGCCCGGGCGGCGTCGCCCCCCTCCCTCAGAGGGTTTTCCTCATGATTGGTCACCTGCCACTGATTGGCCAAGAAACAGAAACCCACGAACCACATGAAGGACCAGAACGCTGCAAAGAGAGAGATACATACACAAAGAAAGTGTTAGAATAATGATTGAAATACAACAAACACCACCTGAAGTATTACATTTTGTCTCAACCTACTTGGCGTTAAATAAATATCACAAAGAAACATTTTGATTATTTATTCTGATGCTTTTTATCCACAGCAACTTACAATACGTGCAATCAACCACGAGGAAACAGACCCAGAAGAGTGAGCAACCTGAAAGTACATTAGCTTCCTCGTTGTTATGCTGATGATATACACTTCTCTAGATCTTTAGTTGGTAGTGTGACATTTTTAGGATGCTTTAGGACTCATTCCTGCAGCTCTCTGTTTGTTCAGAAGTGTTCAGTGATACATGTGTGAAAGGAATATTAAACTATCAGAGAAACTAGTCTTAAACACATCATAGCACAGAGACAGCTCTGGTTAAAGTCACAAATGACATTCTAATAGCCTCAGACAAGGGACTTGTCTCTATTCTTGTCTTGCTCGATCTCAGTGCTGCATTTGATACTATCGACCATGACATCCTATTGCAAAGACTAGAGCACTTAGTTGGCATACAGGGAACTGCTTTAGGCTGGTTTAGGTCCTATCTATCTGAACGCTCTCAGCTTGTATGTGTTAACGATGAATCTTCCACGCAAACCAAAGTTAGCCATGGAGTGCCACAGGGCTCAGTGCTCGGACCTATTTTGTTCACATTATATATGCTTCCGTTAGGCAATATTATAAGGAATCATTCTGTAAACTTTCATTGTTATGCGGATGATACTCAACTATATTTATCCATCAAGCCTGATGAAATTAATCATCTAAATAAAATTCAAGACTGCCTCAAGGACTTAAAGACGTGGATGACCTTAAACTTTTTGATGTTAAACACGACCAAAACTGAAGTTATTGTACTTGGCCCGAAGAATCTACGAAACAAATAATCTAAAGATATACTAACTATGGATGGCATTAATTTGGCCTCCAGTGAGACTGTAAGGAATCTTGGTGTTATATTTGATCAGGATTTATCCTTTAACGCCACATAAAATCAATTTCAAGGACCGCCTACTTCCATCTACGTAACATTGCAAAAATCAGGCATATCTTGCCTCAAAACGATGCAGAGAAACTAGTCCATGCATTTGTTACTTCTAGGCTGGATTATTGTAACTCCTTATTATCAGGGTGTACCAAGAAGTCAGTCAAGTCGCTTCAGCTGATTCAAAATGCTGCGGCTCGTGTACTAACCAGAGTTAGGAAAAGGGACCACATTACTCCTGTTCTGGCTGCCTTACACTGGCTCCCTATAGAACACAGGATAGAATTTAAAATTCTTCTTCTCGCCTACAAAGCCCTTAATGGGCAGGCGCCATCTTACCTTAAATAACTCATTATACCCTACTGTCCTACTCGGGCATTGCGTTCCAAGAATGCAGGGTTGTTGGTTGTTCCTAGAGTCTCTAAAAGTACAATGGGAGCCAGAGCCTTTTCTTATCAAGCTCCACATTTGTGGAATCAGCTTCCAGTTTGTGTTCGGGCGGCAGATACCCTATCCGTTTTTAAGAGTGCGCTTAAGACCTTCCTTTTTGATAAAGCTTATAGTTAGGGCTGATTAGATTCAGCCCCTAGTTTTGCTGCTATAGGCTTAGTTTGTCGGGGGACATCTTACTTCTTCCTTCTCTCTGTCTGTACCTGTGTACTCTCATGTTCCCATTAACCCAGCTTCCCCACATGTCTTTCTTTTTGGTGTCTATATACGCTGGGATCCGGAGTCATGGATGATCCTGCGGTCCTGTGTCCTGCATCGCGAGCCCTGGATCTTGAGTCGTGGCTGTGGTCCTGGATCATCGGTCCTGGATGGATATCCTCGTGGATTCATCTTCCTATTATACACACATGCATTTCCAAACATTTGGACTACCGATGTTGCAAATGTATTATCTTTTCAATGTACACACGGCATCTATTGCAGTCTGTCCGTCCTGGGAGAGGGATCTCTCCTCTGTTGCTCTCCCTGAGGTTTCTCCCATGTTCCCTTTAAACTGTGGGTTTTCTTCGGAAGTTTTTCCTTGTACGATGTGAGGGTCTAAGGACAGAGGGTCTAAGGACAGAGGGTCTAAGGACAGAGGGTCTAAGGACAGAGGGTCTGAGGACAGAGGGTGTCCTATTGTCATGCTGATATTCTGTACACACTGTGAAGACCACTGAGATAAATGTAACACTTGTGATATTGGGCTATATAAATAAACATTGATTGATTGATTGATTGATTAAACCAAAGGAAAATATGCTGCTTCACATTCATCCGCCTGGTTCCTCATTCTCAAGCATGTTCTCAAGCCCTAATGCAGGTGAAGTCTGAACCTGAGTGTACTTGACTGCTTGTTATCATGTGCTGCTCTGATATTGGAAGAGTACATTCAGTATTTTCCCAACATGAAGCCTGATACTTTGACTTCTTACACTTTGAACACAAATACCTGTACTTTCTACTTCTTACATGTTGAACACAAATACCTGTACTTTCTACTTCTCACATGTTGAACCCAAATACCTGTACTTTCTACTTCTTACATGTTGAACTCAAATACCTGTACTTTCTACTTCTCTCATGTTGAACTCAAATACCTGTACTTTCTACTTCTTACATGTTGAACACAAATACCTGTACGTTCTACTTCTTACATGTTGAACTCAAATACCTGTACTTTCTACTTCTCACATGTTGAACTCAAATACCTGTACTTTCTACTTCTTACATGTTGAACTCAAATACCTGTACTTTCTACATCTTACATGTTGAACCCAAATACCTGTACTTTCTACTTCTCACATGTTGAACACAAATACCTGTACTTTCTACTTCTCACATTTCTCAAACAGCTGGTTCCTTTAGTCTGAATGTGTGTGGGTGCGTGGTCATTATTCTTCAGAGTCACTGCGTGCCTATTGGTTGGAACACGATCCGTGTATCCATCACTTCCTGGTCTTCTCTAAAGAAGAGGGACCAATGGAAACGTTGTCATGTTGCCGTTGTTCAGCATGGAAACATTCATTAGCTAACAATGACATTATTGTTCTATTAATATAAAGGGAGGTCAGGTACTCTTTAAAACAGCTGCTAGTTATGGGTACTTTTTACTGAAGCACATTTCAAAGCCTCTTTACTTTGACTTGAGTAAATAAGTTTAGTCAGTACTTCTACTTTCACCAGAGTATTTGTATACATGAGTATCTGTACTTCTACTTGAGTAACTTTTGCCATCTCTGTTTGCAATGCATCCACCCTCATTCTCAAGCCATAAGGTGCAGCCTGGTCCTTCCTTTACCTGACAGCCCGATGTCGGCCAGCACGGCCTTCTTGCGGTCCTTCACGCTGCTGATCTGGGGGAAGTAGACGTCCAGAGCGAGGAAGGCGAGGCAGCAGAGGAAGGCCATGGAGCCCATGAAGACGCCATAGTTACAGGCGTTCTGGTTCTTGTTGAAGATGCAGAACTCCTCTGCCGTGTCGGGCCGGTTGATGTAGCCCTCGTTGGCGATGCATCCGAAGATCACGATGGAGAAGACCTGCAAACGAGAAGAGGCGGGAGCGTTAGAGAGGAAGTGAAGTTCTAACGTCAGTGATTCGAGATTTCAACTCTAATAAAGACCAGTTGAAAAAAGGACAAAATGTTGACAACGATTATACAAATTAACTTCAACTTTATTAACATCTTAAACAGAAGTAACATTGTTTTAAACTGTTAAGGACATAACCGTTACCCAGGCGCCAAGATGACATCATTAGATTTAGAGTGAAAATTAAAAAACAACAAAGAAAAGCTACGAATTCCAAACAAATACAAATAAAAAGTTGCATAATCATTTCCTGTAATACTCATCGACTTATCATCAAGTTCTCAGATCTTGAACTTGAGTAAAAGTAGAAGTACTCAGGTCTTATACTTGAGTAAAAGTAGAAGTACTCAGATCGTGTACTTTAGTAAAAGTAGAAGTACTCAGGTCTTGTACTTGAGTAAAAGTAGAAGTACTCAGATCTGGTACTTGAGTAAAAGTAGAAGTACTCAGGTCTTGTACTTGAGTAAAAGTAGAAGTACTCAGGTCTTGTACTTGAGTAAAAGTAGAAGTACTCAGGTCTTGTACTTGAGTAAAAGTAGAAGTACTCATATCTTGTACTTGAGTAAAAGTAGAAGTACTCAGATCTTGTACTTGAGTAAAAGTAGAAGTACTCAGGTCTTGTACTTGAGTAAAAGTAGAAGTACCAGAGTGTAGGAATACTCTGTTACAGTAAAAGTCCTGCATTCAAAATGTTCCTCAAGTGAAAGTAGAAAGTATTCTCATCTAAATATAGTGAAAGACAGTGAAAGTAGTCGTTGTGCAGATTGGTCCAATTCAGAATAATATATATGATATGTTTTATAATGATTGATCATGAAAGTGTTCTCAAAGCTGGTGAAGGTGCAGCTAGTCTGAAGTACTTTGTAGACTGCAGGGTAGCTGGTGAAGGTGCAGCTAGTCTGAAGTACTTTGTAGACTGCAGGGTAGCTGGTGAAGGTGCAGCTAGTCTGAAGTACTTTGTAGACTGCAGGGTAGCTGGTGAAGGTGCAGCTAGTCTGAAGTACTTTGTAGACTGCAGGGTAGCTGATGAAGGTGCAGCTAGTCTGAAGTACTTTGTAGACTGCAGGGTAGCTGGTGGATTTACTCCAGGTGGAACTAAAGTCTGATTCAACACCTGATTATATTTACCATCATTCATCCAGATCTGGGAAGTAACTAAAGGTATAAATACATGTAGTGGAGTAATAACATATGTGTGTGTATGGTAACATAATAACCTGAACTCTGCAGATGTTTTGTAATATTTCATAAAAGCCCTTTATAGCCTCAAAGAGCTGCTGTCGTCAGAGTTTATACTTAGAGCGAGCGGGTAATTTACGAACAAGGAAACACTGTCATCCCATAATGTCACGCCAACCCTGCGGGAGAGTCGCCAATGACGTGTCTTTTTCAAACAGATTCACTCAATGCGCCTCAGGGCTTTCTCCTACAATACGGAAACAATCTGTGCTATTCTACAAGGAAGTCCGACAGCTTCTCAACACACGATGATACGAAGATTAATGCATACATAATGTGGACGTACACATACACTACATCCAATTTAGAAAATATCAATATAAAGATGAACTTAACATGTATATTAAAAGCAATTACCTGCGTTTATTTTGACAAACATTTTTATTTTCAAGGGTTTTTCAGTATGTAGTGTCTCTACTTTAAAGAGTCCTCTCCTGCTGATGTTCAGGTGTTTATCAGTATGTAGTGTCTCTACTTTAAAGAGTCCTCTCCTGCTGATGTTCAGGTGTTTATCAGTATGTAGTGTCTCTACTTTAAAGAGTCCTCTCCTGCTGATGTTCAGGTGTATATCAGTATGTAGTGTCTCTACTTTAAAGAGTCCTCTCCTGCTGATGTTCAGGTGTATATCAGTATGTAGTGTCTCTACTTTAAAGAGTCCTCTCCTGCTGATGTTCAGGTGTATATCAGTATGTAGTGTCTCCACTTTAAAGAGTCCTCTCCTGCTGATGTTCAGGTGTCTATCAGTATGTAGTGTCTCCACTTTAAAGAGTCCTCTCCTGCTGATGTTCAGGTGTATATCAGTATGTAGTGTCTCTACTTTAAAGAGTCATCTCCTGCTGATGTTCAGGTGTATATCAGTATG
This sequence comes from Chaenocephalus aceratus, assembly GCA_023974075.1. NCBI lineage: Eukaryota > Metazoa > Chordata > Actinopteri > Perciformes > Channichthyidae > Chaenocephalus > Chaenocephalus aceratus. Next base: position 24,072 of record JAMFTG010000678.1, on the reverse strand, counting down.
TAGTGTCTCTACTTTAAAGAGTCCTCTCCTGCTGATGTTCTGGTGTATATCAGTATGTAGTGTCTCCACTTTAAAGAGTCCTCTCCTGCTGATGTTCAGGTGTATATCAGTATGTAGTGTCTCTACTTTAAAGAGTCCTCTCCTGCTGATGTTCAGGTGTATATCAGTATGTAGTGTCTCTACTTTAAAGAGTCCTCTCCTGCTGATGTTCAGGTGTATATCAGTATGTAGTGTCTCTACTTTAAAGAGTCCTCTCCTGCTGATGTTCAGGTGTATATCAGTATGTAGTGTCTCCACTTTAAAGAGTCCTCTCCTGCTGATGTTCAGGTGTCTATCAGTATGTAGTGTCTCCACTTTAAAGAGTCCTCTCCTGCTGATGTTCAGGTGTATATCAGTATGTAGTGTCTATACTTTAAAGAGTCCTCTCCTGCTGATGTTCAGGTGTACATCAGTATGTAGTGTCTCTACTTTAAAGAGTCCTCTCCTGCTGATGTTCAGGTGTATATCAGTATGTAGTGTCTCCACTTTAAAGAGTCCTCTCCTGCTGATGTTCAGGTGTATATCAGTATGTAGTGTCTCTACTTTAAAGAGTCCTCTCCTGCTGATGTTCAGGTGTATATCAGTATGTAGTGTCTCTACTTTAAAGAGTCCTCTCCCGCTGATGTTCAGGTGTATATCAGTGTGTAGTGTCTCTACTTTAAAGAGTCCTCTCCCGCTGATGTTCAGGTGTATATCAGTATGTAGTGTCTCTACTTTAAAGAGTCCTCTCCTGCTGATGTTCAGGTGTATATCAGTATGTAGTGTCTCTACTTTAAAGAGTCCTCTCCTGCTGATGTTCAGCTGTATATCAGTGTGTAGTGTCTCTACTTTAAAGAGTCCTCTCCTGCTGATGTTCAGGTGTATATCAGTATGTAGTGTCTCTACTTTAAAGAGTCCTCTCCTGCTGATGTTCAGGTGTATATCAGTATGTAGTGTCTCTACTTTAAAGAGTCCTCTCCTGCTGATGTTCAGCTGTATATCAGTGTGTAGTGTCTCTACTTTAAAGAGTCCTCTCCTGCTGATGTTCAGGTGTATATCAGTATGTAGTGTCTCTACTTTAAAGAGTCCTCTCCTGCTGATGTTCAGGTGTATATCAGTATGTAGTGTCTCTACTTTAAAGAGTCCTCTCCCGCTGATGTTCAGGTGTATATCAATGTGTAGTGTCTCTACTTTAAAGAGTCCTCTCCTGCTGATGTTCAGGTGTATATCAGTATGTAGTGTCTCTACTTTAAAGAGTCCTCTCCTGCTGATGTTCAGGTGTATATCAGTATGTAGTGTCTCTACTTTAAAGAGTCCTCTCCTGCTGATGTTCAGGTGTATATCAGTATGTAGTGTCTCTACTTTAAAGAGTCCTCTCCTGCTGATGTTCAGGTGTATATCAGTATGTAGTGTCTCTACTTTAAAGAGTCCTCTCCTGCTGATGTTCAGGTGTATATCAGTATGTAGTGTCTCTACTTTAAAGAGTCCTCTCCTGCTGATGTTCAGGTGTATATCAGTATGTAGTGTCTCTACTTTAAAGAGTCCTCTCCTGCT